>ML662442.1:41507941-41562002 GCA_007570785.1 Antilocapra americana
CGCGGCCCCGCCGGCGCGGCGCGGACGCTCGGCCCGGCGGTCCAGGCGCGGGCGCGGCGGGGGCGCCTGCAGAGGGAGCTGTGCGCCCGGCCTGGCGCACGCTCGGCGCCGCCCGCTCCCTCTTGCCGCCGCTGGGCCCGCCCGCCGGGGAGGGGCTCGGGGCCTCGCCGACAGCTGCTTCCTGCTTCCCGCACGTCCTCGCCGCCGCGCAGCCGGGCCGGTCCTGAGCGCCTGCCGGCCGAGCGTCCCGGCCGAGAGCAGCGCGCCGCCGCCGCCGCCGCCTTCCGGCACCCGCCTCGCCCCGCGGCCCGCTCGCGCCCGCCGCACAGCCCGCGCCGCCCCTGCGCGTCCCCGGCCATGCTGTCCTTCCAGTACCCCGACGTGTACCGCGACGAGACCGCCGTGAGTACCCCGCCGCGCCTGCCCACGTCCCGCCGCGCGCGGCCCCTCGCGCCCCGCGGCCCCTCGCCCCCTGCTCTCCCCTCCCCCTCGGCCTTTGTTTGCGAGACCCGGCTGGGGGCGCCCGGCTCCTCCCGCGGCGCGGGGGCCCTGGTGGCCGTCACCCGCCGCCCGCTGGCGGCGGAGCCGGTGGTCAGCCGTCGCTGGACCACTGCCCAAGAGCATCGGGGTCAAGGGCGAACACTCAGGTGGGCTTGGGCGTCTGAAGAGAGTGGGAAGACCGAACGTGTCACTGCATTTTTGCTTGGAGGAGGCTCTTGCTTAAATATGGTGGTAGGAGAAAGTGTGGAATGTGTGTAGATGATGTCCGATTATAAGGCAAAAGCAAACTTTTCAACTCACAAATTAAAAATACTTCGAGTTGAAGTTCATTCATTCGATTTTTGAAACGTGTGTGGAGCGCTTCCCCCTGCCAGGGGCTGGCGCCGGGCGCTGGGGATGCAGGGCGGAGATAGAGTCCGTGGAAGGTGGGGCAGGGCCCGGTGATGTGACGGTGCTGATCCGCGTGTTCCTGAACCAGAGCAGAGTCGGCGGCGGCGAGAGGGGGCCTTGGAAGAGGAGAGGGTGGCCTTTTGCAGAATGAAGTTTTGCCGAGTGCAGGGCTTAGCCACCATTTCCCTCAGTTTGTAGATAACCTCAGAGTCACTGTGGAGATCCTGTGGGCGATATTCTGGACAGACACCTTTTTTTATTTTTTTTTGCGTGTAAAAATTAGTTTGGCATCTTAACTGGAGTAAATCCAAATGTTGTGGGCATGATTCTCATAGGAATAGTCAAATTCCTCAGATGACTTAAAATAGAATTGGAATAAAAAGATTTTTGTATAATACAGTTCTAGTTTTTTCTGCTTGCTTTGACCCGATTTGTGCCTGAAGTCTGTACTTTAAAGCACTTCTCATTTGGGGATAAAGGGTTCTGGGGCTTTAGAGCGGAGGATGTAAGGGTTGTTTTAAATTAAGACTTCCAGGTGGTATTAATGCATTCATGGTTTCTTGGACCTGTGGCCATCTGGTAACCGTGTTTTCTCCGTCTGTTCAGCTGCTTGCTTATTAAATTTACTCGCCCAAGAAGCCCTGTCCCTGTGGTTCAAGAGTTGTCTCCTTTGTGCAACAGGAATAATGTGATCCAGCGGGAATGGAAAGGGGACAGACCAAGTCAGAAGACCTGAGTGCTAGCTGTGGCTTTGTCACTCTCTCCCTGGATGCCCTTTGGCAGATCCCTTGCCTGTAACAGGCCTTCTCTTCCCTGAATGAACTATTAGGGCTGACTTGGCTAACAACAGAGCTTACATGCTTCTATAGTAAGAGTATCAATCGTTGGTTCATTCAGGTGATGCCCTGGCCCTACAGTGTGCCAGACGTGAGTAACGGGAAGGCATAAATATCTTGGTTTGGTTCTTGAGGATCTTTGAGTTTTCAGGAGAGATACAGTTATAACATTTGGTAAATACTGTTTTAGATTTGCTTTATTTAAATGGAGGAGGGGTGCTTCTTCCTTAACTTTTCACTTTGGGGTTACCAAAACCCTGCAGTTCACCTAATCTGTGTTTAACAGTTCTTGAAAGGGTTAAGTGAGGATTTTATGAAGATGTCAGAAAGATTAAGAACAATTAACTTAAAAGAGTATACCGTGGATTTTAATACTCTCCAATTCCTTTGCATCAGAGGAGTTGTGATCAGCCTCAAGGAAATGTAGCGCTTGGTCCAGGCTGGACCCTGCTCTGTAGATCACACAGGTTACTCATCCCAGCCCTGACAGCCTGTGGGGCAGTGTCTTTTTCCTGTGACAGAGGCTTACTCACGCAGGCTTGATTTATGCCTTTACTCAAATTGTAGCCTTGATTTCTAGGATGGGTTTATTTCTCTCCAGCAGGTGCTAGCCATTGCTGTAGCTCTCTGTCTCTCTCCTTTGAGCTTCTTCCAGCCATGCACTGAGCAGTCTCCTGCTAAACTATGGTGTTGGAGCTTGCAATCCCATTGGATGGATTTCTGCATTAGCAAGCAGATGTTTGGAAACCTGTTCCAGTGTGATACTGTGGCCCATCCCCCGAGAGTATTGCCCTCAGGGAATTCAGGCCTGCAGCGGCAGGGTGTGTGGGGTGAGTGGAAAACACAGAGGAGAATGACATTGATTTCCATCAGGAGGTGGAGACGGTATGAGAATTGAGGCTGGAACTTGGTCAGTTGGTTAAGGTTGCCGGGACATTCCTGGTCATGTGACTTAAAGTCATAGTTATGTAGGGCTGGACAGTCATGGAATTGCGTTTGTTTGGGGATGGCAGGAAGGCCACTGTGACCAGCACATTTGGGGTGTAAGCTTGAACAGGGGCTGGAAAGGGAAGATAAAATGGGGCCAGGTTTGATGGGCTCTGCCTGCTGTGTACAAATGTGTATTTGGTCCCAGCGGCCGCAGGCAAACTATTGACCAATACAAGTGAAATATTAATAGTGATAGTGTCTTATCAGACCTCTCTTTTTAAAGCCTCTTTGGAAAATATGGAATGGTTTGCAAACTTAAATAAGATGGGAGAATCGGGTACTCTATAGCTTGAGTTCAGGGGATGTGGCCAATGAGATCACCCCATTTGTAGGGTACACTCTTATAAAAGAAAAATGTAGGGGCCAGGTAGATGGGGGTAGGGCACTTGGCTCCTGGGATTGTCCTGGAGAGAATCTGTTTCTTGTCCTGGGTTAGAAATGTCTGCTCAGTAACTGACTTCAGTCTGCTTTAGATTGTAAGGCAGGTACTGGGAAGTTGGGGCTGTTTGCCCAGAGGTGAACCCCATTCAGTAGTCCAATATAGTGCACTGGCTACTGAGTAAAGGTTCAGCTGTGCACCTGCCAATTCATAACTGGTCTGCTTCATTAGCAAAAGGTCAGCTCCTCAGGCTTTGGGGTCTGTTCAAGGTGGGATCACTGTTCTCCCTCCTGCTTGGTAACCGTCTGACCCTCGTCAGCTGCTTTAACTATGTCCAGCTTCGGTTTCCTCATCTGGAAAAAATGAGTTGATAGTAGCCTTCCAGTGAGGACCAGATCAGATAAATGTGGCTCTGGCACAGTGTTTAGCTCACAGCAAATCTACAGTCTTCACCCTTCCAATCTCTGTGAATTGCATTCTGTGGCTGTAAAATAGGAATATAATCAGCTCTCTTACAAAGGTGCTTTAAAACATTAGGCACACAGTATGGATATTCAGCAGACATTCATTGCTTTGGGTCTAGCACGTGGCAGCACTTTCACTTAGTCATAAAATTAAGATTTGCTGTTAATCTTTACCCCTTTATGAAAAGTTAAGTTTCTGGATATGTCTGAGTTTAGTAGCATCAGCAAATTTGGAAAACTCAGTAGTGGCCACAGGACTGGAAAAGGTCAGTTTTCATTCCAATCCCAAAGAAAGGCAATGCCACAGAATGCTCAAACTACTGCACAATTGCACTCATCTCACATGCTAGTAAAATTCTTCAAGCCAGGCTTCAACAGTACTTGAACCATGAACATCCAGATATTCAAACTGGATTTATAAAAGTAAGAGAAACTGGAGATCAAATTGCCAACATGCTCTGGACCATCGAAAAAGCAAGAGAGTTCCAGAAAAACATCTACTTTTGCTTTATTGACTATGACAAAGCCTTTGGCTATGTGGACCACAACAAACTCTGGAAAATTCTTGAAGAGATGGGAGTACCAGACCTCCTGACCTGCCTCTTCAGAAATCTGTATGCAGGTCAGGAAACAACAGTTGGAATTGGACTTGGAACAACAGACTGGTTCCAAATAGGGAAAGGAGTACATCAAGGCTGTATATTGTCACCCTGCTTATGTATCTTATATGCAGAGTACATCATGAGAAACACTAGGCTGGATGAAGCACAAGCTGGAATCAAGATTCCCAGGAGAAATATCAATAACCTTGGATACGCAGATGACACCACCCTTATGGCAGAACGTGAAGAAGAACTAAAGAGCCTCTTGATGAAAGTGAAAGAGGAGAGTGAAAAAGTTAGCTTTAAACTCAACATTCCGAAAACTAAGATCATGGCATATGGTTCCATCACTTCATGACAAATAGATGGGAAAACAGTAAAAACAGTGACAGACTATTTTGGGGGGCTCCAAAATCACTGCAGATGGTGACTGCAGACATGAAATTAAAAGATGCTTGCTCCTTGGAAGAAAAGTTATGACCAGCCTAGACAGCATATTAAAAAGCAGAGATATTACACGGCCAACAAAGGTCTGTCTAGTGAAAGCTATAGTTTTTCCAGTAGTCATGTATGGATATGAGAGTTGGACAATAAAGAAAGCTGAGCACCAGCGAATTGATGCTTTTGAACTGTGGTGTTGGAGAAGACTCGAGTCTCTTGGACTGCAAGGAGATCCAACCATTCCAACCTGAAGGAAATCAGTCCTGAATATTCATTGAAAGGACTGATGTCAAAGCTGAAATTCTAATACTTTGGCCACCTGATGGGAAGAACTGACTTATCTGAAAAGACCCTGATGCTCCTAGGAAAGATTGAAGGCAGGAGGAGAAGGGAACGATAGAGGATGAGATGGTTGGATGGCATCACCAACTCAATGAACATGAATTTGAGTAAACTCTGGGAGTTGGCAATGGACAGGGAGGCCTGGCGTGCTGCAATCCATGGAGTCTCTAAGAGTCGGACACAACTGAGCGACTGAACTGAATTGAGGAACATTTTTAAGTGTACAGTCCGTCCCTTCAGAGGAATATTTGGGGGACAGCTGTTTGCAGATTGTGTTGAGTCTCAGCTCTGATTCTGAACTCGGTATGGTCCTGGGCATGTTGCCATCTTGTGCTTGATATTGCTCCTACAAATACTGGGTCGGAAGATCTTGCACAACTTGACATTTTTTGATTCCTGTTGTCAGAAGAAAAGATGGTTGTCACTGTAAGCATGTTTTGCAACCATTTCAAAGTGTGTAAAATGTAAGAGACTTGCAGATGAGAAAACAAGACAGAAAACCTTTTCTTCAGTGGTGATAATCAGCTAAAATTTAGAGAGGCTTTTGGTAAGGATTGAAAATTGATAATTTTAGGAAGACTCATTGGAAAGGCTTTCATCTGGTTCTGTGTGCCTTGCACTTGTTGGTCATTATTTGCTGAGCAGTTCTTATGTTCCATCTCAGTTGCCTGTCCTTCCAGGTGTGCATGTCCCCAGGTACTCTCTCCCCAGCACCAGATGAGGACAGAAAGCCAGAGGTCTGAGGCTTGGGAGAGAGTCTCAGTTGACCAACAGCCACAATAGTATTTTGATAAACAGTAGAAACAGCAGGTTTTCCTTTTCCAGGAGAATGTTTGCTTTCCTTAGGGAATAGCCCTTACCTTCTGGTATGACAGAACAAAACCAAGGAGACAGGTGCAAAATAATCTGAGACACTGGTTGTCTTCCAGACAACTGCACACCGGAAGCCTCAGATGGAATGTTGTTCCATTTGTTGGAAGTTGTTGAGAGAGACTTGATTGGAAAGATGTTGTGCACGTGATTTCATTTGATTAGGTTAATCACATTACTGTGTTATTGAGTTATTTATCTGTCGGTAGTTTCTTTAGGCATAATCACCTGGGGAGTGGTGACTTCTAGTTGGTCTTCCAGACTCAGTCAGTCTCTGAGGCCAGGCCTACCCAGGAATTTGGTTTTTCGAAAGTTCCCATGGGGGGGTCTCCCGAAGGCGTCCCCTCAGCCAGTCCCTCCTGGCTCTCAGCAGTTTTATCTCATCAAATATCAGGATAGTCTGAGTGCGTGATACCTTTGTGCCTCCTTTCCTACACAGTGAAAGAAAGCATTTCATAATAATACATTGAACAGAATAGAAGCTTCAGTTGTAGACGTGTTCTTTCATTGCATAAAAGCCAGGTTTCTCTGATGTCAGTGAGCATCATTACATGTTAGTTAACTTGCTTTTTGTTAATTTAGACTTAAAGGCAAAATTGATCGTATCGTACTTTGTGGGGAGATTTCCTAAGCATCTGTTAGCTTAGCAAGAGCAGCGCAGTGCACCCGTGTGTGATGGCTCCCTCCCAAGCGTGCCTTCCCGGTGTCCCCACTGCACTGTGTCATTCAGTGCTTGGCTACCAACAACACGTTTTCAAGTTTCTTTAACACAGTGGCAGGCCTTTGTTTTGTGTTGTACAGACAGAGCTGTTCCTATTCTGACCTTTCATCTCTCTTCCTGCTCCAGCTAAAATGTTCTTTTCATTAAGGGTGGTTTGACACCTTTGAGAACCTGCCAACTTCGGTTCATGTGGTAATTTGGGCAGACACTTTGCCAGTGAGCCAATTGGGCTATTTCAGACTGCCCCTTTCCTATCTCTGCCACATTTGGAAAGAAGTAATGTAGTTTGGGTTAGATACTAGTTATCTAATACCACATCTTGTCTTTTGCAGGTACAGGATTATCATGGGCATAAAATCTGTGACCCTTACGCCTGGCTTGAAGACCCAGACAGCGAGCAGACGAAGGTAAATGAGGGCTTATGATGAAAGAGAAGGTGATCTTCATAGCTCAGACCAAACCATAAACATCAGTAACCATGGCTTTTCCCTCCTAGTATTATCCTGTGTTGTCTGCAGTGGGATGATGAATAGACCTGTTATACTACCACTCTCTGTGAAATGATTCGTGAGAAAAGGTGAAAGTGTTTTTAGTCCCATAGACCATCACATAGCTGTTTTGAATAGTGTTTATGGATATAGGGACACTGATGAACCAACTGTTTGAAATGAAAGTATTTGCAAAAAGGAAAACAAATTTTTACCAAAGAAAAATAAAAACCTAGAGAATAATTATGTGAAGAAAAAAATGGGCTAATGCATTTTTTCCCCAAAGGAAAGAAAATATATTGAAGAAATAGTACCAAGTCTTGAAAACTGAATGCTGGTCTTAGATTACTTATTGATTTTAATGAAACAACAATACAACAACTAAATTATAAGTGAACTGAATTCTCAGTATCTTTTTATATTTTATAAGGCGATGAAGGAGAGAATTTTCTACTCTGTCTAGAAATATGAAACTTTCCTATTCTTTTGGAGAAACATGTAGTATTTTGAGCTGAAGTCTCATTTTCTTAATGAAGCTTACCCCTAAGTGCAATGTCTGATGGATACTATTTTCCTTCTTGGAGTGCCCAGGACTTGTCATTTGAGATTCATTATTTACATATGCTGTATGCTTGGATGAGTGTTTCTCCAATCCACTCCAAGTTCTTTGACTTTTTTATTTATAGCCATATTAACTTAGTATATAAAAATATGTATACAGTTTCTAATATCCTCAGCACCCCAGAAGTTTATTTGAGCTTCTTTAGAATCCCAGAGTACATTTCCCATTTAAAAAAACAAAACAAAACAAAAAAAGTTAATGCCTGCTGAGTGGTTTTCTGGGCCAGCTTCTAAAAGCCTATGTTTTAGCTGTTCTTGTGTCTTATGGTCCTTTGCCACTGTATATATCAGTGTTCTCTGGACAACTGAACTCAGATTTCCAAGACAATTCAGATTTTCCAAGAAGGCATTCCCTCCTGATGTGGACCTGGCTAGTGGGATTGGGGTGCTTTCCTTGCCCACCCCCCGCCCCCCACTCCCTGTCCCATACTCCTGCAACTCTTACGCTCCCTGGTCAGTGGGTTGCAGGCTCCACTGCCTTCATGTCCTTGGGGAAAAGTTTCACCAGGAATGGAGTGGAGTGAAGGACTTAGCCAGGCACGATGTTACATGGAAGAGGAGATGGCAGAAGCAGAAAGAGGTTGCTCCTGCTGGAGTAAATCCCATGTCAATTTGTTTTTCTTCTTTCATTCCCAAGGCACTGGCTTGCCTGCTTCTCTTTCTGCCACCCTTGGCTGTTCTTCGTGGCAAGCGTTTCTCTTCTCCTCTGCCCACTGCAGAAACTCTTAAAACTTCTCCCCTGTCCTTTGTCCTTGAAGTAAGCACACCACCATTTTGAGGTTTTCTTGTGGTTTTTACTTGTATCTGTACTCCCTCATTCTCCGCCTTTCCCCATTTCCTTCAAGAAAGACAGAAGTCTCATGGGTGACAATGATTGAGGTTTGGGTTTTCATTTTTCTTTGGTGAAGCAGTGGGTTTCAGAGGTTGGTGGGTAGCAAATGAGAAACAAATAGGTAATTTGAGGAGCAGGCAGAGGTTCCAGCTCTGCAGGTGAGGCTACGAGGAGCAGGGAGCAGAGGCAGGACTGCGTCCTCTCCTCAATCCTGCCACAGACAGCCTTGGTCCTCCAACTTTGGACTGGGCTGAGACGGATTGGGCCTGGAAACGGAGGGTCACAGCAGCCACATAGCCTGTAGTGGATGGAGAGCAGGAGAGGAGATGAACTTGCTGGGCATCTCTGGAAAACTGCCCCCAAGGACTGTCTCTATGCTGATGCCTTTGTCTAAGGAACTGGATACAACCTGGATTTCTGCAGCCTTTGATGGGAATTGAGTGATTCAGCTATGTTAGAATGACCCAGTTTTTGCTTATGTGTTAATGCATGCACAGTTTGCTATGCCTTATTTGAGGATGTTTGGTCCTTTGGTTGACAAGCCACTTAACTAGTAGGTGAAACTTTGCTAATTAGCGATCTTCTAGTCAGCATTGGATAGACGCTAATGACATTGGTATATACACTGTCATTTTCATGGTGTGTATTTAATAATAGATGTTTACTGTGTGCTGGGCACTTCAGTGGTAGCTTTGTATACCCTATCTCATTCAGTTCTCAAATCCTGAAATAGATCTTTTTCTTTTCCCCATTTCACAGATGAAGAAATTGAGTTTGAATGATTAAATAACATGTCCAAGGTCACTCAGCTTATAAGAGTGGAATCAGGTGGTCCAAGTGGTTATCAACTTCACATTAAAGAAATGATAAAAAATTAAAGACTCTGAGTGTAGCTTTGGGAATGCACACTGTAGGAGTAGAGTCATGTCTTTGCTCGCGTGGGACTTTATGGGTTCTCCTACAAGCACGCTGGGTGAACCCTCCACGCCTGCTCTCACGCTAACCTGTCCAGGCAATGCTCCTCAGGTGTCACGGCTGTGCAGCTCGTGCCTGGCCCGCATCCTCGTCTCGAAGCAGCCTTGTTATTGGCAGGAGCTGGTTGTCATCTGAGATCTGATGAGTGAAATTTTTGTCTCAGACTGAAAAGATAGAGTGTGTTTTTGAGCAGAAGAGCAGCAGGAACATTTTCTACTCAGAGAGGCATGTACACAAAGGTGGGTGTATTAGCCATACCTCGGTGTAAAGAGGAGAATCTTCATGTAGCCTCTAACACAAAGAAAAGCTGCTTGTTACATTTTCAATAGAAACCAGCCCGGAAGTGAGGAATGTTGATAGCTCAAGATCTGAAATGCTATCCGTAAGTCTTTGATTTAACCTCATGTTTAGTAGAGCTTATCCAGTTCTGACAGTTCCTGGCATTTGAGGCTTTATCCTTTGTTAAATAAATATCAGCAGACTTGTAACTTGAAAATTCTCAAAGATGGTGGTGGGGGGAACTTGAATCTGGATGAATCCTTTCAAGCTGTCAAGGGCCACATAACCCTATTTTATAGCAAATGTACCAGTCTGTAGAATATCCTGTGCAACTCAGTTGTTTCTTTGAGATCAGTTCAGCCTTAATTTAAAAACTCAGGAGAATTACTTTGTAAAGAGGAAACAGACCAGCACTGTCTGGTATATATATAATGTAAGCCACATATATAATTCAGATTTTTCTAGTAGCCACATTAAAAACCTAAAAAGAAACAGGAAATTAATTAAAGTACTTTAGTATATTCAAAGTACTAACATGTAATCAGCAGGTAACCAATATAAAATATTATTAAGGTATCTGCATTCTTTTAGACTAAGTTTTCAAAATCCAATGTGTAGTTTACACTTACAGCACGTATCAGTTCAGAGCAGCCCCATATCAGGTGCTCAATCAATTCAGAGCAGCCACATATCAGGTGCTCAGTTACCGTGTGTGGCTAATGGCTGCCAGTATTGAACAGTGAAGATCCGGACCAACCTTTCTTGTGAACGTTGATGTGAAGACTATAAACAATGATAGCAGGTTAAAAATAAAAAAGTGGAATTAGTCACAGAAATTTAGTTTAATATTATTGTATCCATAGATTAAACCTATGTAACTAATCTAGGTAATGTTTTAAGAATTTAAGAACATCCAAAACTAAAAATAGTAGTTAATGGTAAGTATTCAAAGTAACCTAAATACTAGACTGGAATATCTCTGTCACTGCTGTTTTCATATGTTTGCAAAACTTTGACCAGTGCAATGAAACATGAACCAAAATTTGTAGAGGATAAAATAAAATTATCATTAATTATCGATTCTGTGATTATGCATCTAGAAAACCTAAGGGAAACAGCTGAAAACAGAATGAATTCAATAAAGTATGTATGTATGGAATAAATATAAAATCAGTACCACTCATACATACCATCAAAAATGAGAAAGCAACCCACCCAATAGCAGCAACAAAAAGTAAATACTTAAGGAAAAAGAAGAGTTCTCAGGCCTACTGGGAGAGTAATAGTGTCACTTCAAATAGAAAAGGGCCAGTTTGGGGTGTTATTTTTAATAGTGGAAAATTGAAAATCTCCATTTCCAACGATAGTTTAGCATTTAAGTTGAACCTGGTAGATGTGCTTGACGCAGCAGTCTGTGCATCTGTTACAGTGCTGAGCTATAAGGATTGCTTTGCTAAGTGAAAAGTGCTCCTGGTGGAGCAGGAAGTGGGAGAAGGGCACACGAGTGCAGCGCTCTCTGGGGTGACAGCTTTATAAAGTGCCTTTGCAGCTCTCGGAGACAGTGGTTTGTTGTTGTTTGCTCTCTGTTCTAGAAAACTCTGTGTGGAAATACAAACTTAACAAAAGATGAAGGGAAGACTCTGGGTTAAAAGCTCTCTGGACACCTGCTAACTGCGGTGTACTCTGGAGGTAGACGTCTAAACCATAGTGAAGTCTCACTGGAGTAAGTGGGGCCACCAGGGAAACCTTGGAAGTGTGATGGTAGAGGGAGAGGTTTTACTCATTGAAAAGGATCTGAAGACAGTTAGGAGGTCCCAGCAGTGGTGAGCCCATACTTCCCAGTCAGCAGGCTCTCCCAGCTTGTCCTCCACAGGTCATGGAAGGAAGTATGTGCAGCAGCCTGTTGCATCCTGAGCTTTGACTCTGAGCCGACTTGGGCCTCCAGACTACGAATAGCAAGACACCCCCCCCACACCCACTGACTGTAATGTGCATGTGATTCACTTCCTAATCTTCCAACTTCCTAAGTTTCCCGGGACAGACAAGTGAACCCCAAACCCCCCTCTGCCTTAGCTCTTTGTAGCATATTTCTTTGTCTTAGTTGGTGTCTTGGCCCCTTTGGGTGAGCCCTGTTCACATCTCATTTCAGATCTTATCATGAGCCGTCTCCTCTCTTCTGTCCCTAAGCCAGTCTGTGTGCCCCTTTCAGGTGGCTCATAACCTTCTTCCTTTGTCCCATCTGTCATCCGTCTTTGTGATCAGCAGTGGCTCAGTGGCCAAACCCAGTGACTTCACCCTCATCCTGTGTTCTTTGTGCAGATGAACCACTTTTCCTGGGGAATTCTAGAAGCTTTGGTGTACACTGGCAAGGGGGCTGCTCTGCCCCCTCCTCCTCGCACTGCCTCTCAAGCCCTTGGAGTTTGCTTACACTGCTCTTGTCACTGAAGCAGCCATCTCCCTCACGGGTCCCTGGGAGGGTACCAAATGTGTATTTCTTTCTCCTGGCCTCCCTGCCCATCACGGTGCTGTCAGTCCACAGGGCACCATCTGCTCCCCTTCCTGATAGTGAGAAAACCTCTGTATCTCTGGGCTTGGTTTTGCGGCTCTGAAGTCCAGATAGAGGCAGCATCCTTGTCACCTTTTGAAGAGTCTCCCCCATTTCACTCCATCTTGTTGCCGCTTCGACCATTGAATTCCAGAACTTGTTACTTGTTCCTTAGTGAAGGGGAGATACTTACAAAGAGGAAGAATTTACATCTGTTATTGTAACTAATTGTCAAGTCTAGCTTCCACAGAAGCCCTGTCTTTAGCAGATGCCCTGTCCTGGGGCTTTGGTCCAAGAGGTAAGCAAATGTAGGATACCAGCTGCAGATATCAAAAGACTGATTTGTTTTTTTCCCCTCCTTGAGAACTGCCTTGGGCTAAATGACAGTACCAGTAGCTCTGTTTGCCTTGTGGATCCTGAGAGCCGGAACCAGCCCCTTTCCCCCCAACTCAAAAGAATTGTATATTTATTCCTTTTAAAAGAGTATCATTTGTTTCATAGAGCATCAAAGAAATAGAGATCTTCTTTTCTAAGACATTGTTTGCTTCCCATCCCCATCCCTTATTTGGAGGAATAGTTAGGGATTGCCCGGTACATCTTTTGAGAAGGGGCTGTGAGAGTAATGAGCAGAACAGTCCCTCACTCTTACAGGTAAGGAAGCTGGAAACGTCACCTTTCTCCTCCCCTGCCTATACTCCTCCCTTCCTCTGCAGGAAAGATTTAAATCTCAAAAGACTTCTGATCAGCTCTAGGATGTTAAATAGCCTAGGATTTCTCTGTAGGTATTTTAATGTCACAGAGGTTCAAGAGAGAGCAATGTTTAGGGCAGTCAGCTCCTTTCCCTGGAATCCTAACTATTCTGATATGTGGTTTTCTGCTCACTTTTGTTGTTGTTCTTTAAGAGTGACCCTAAAAGGATGTAGCATGAAGAGTTGCCTGCTCTGTGCTGGTATCAGTCTGGCCTAGATTTCCCAGTGTGGTGTGGTCTCCCTAGTGTGGGACATAGCCAGCATGGGCAAGAACTGACGAGGGGCTGGGGGAGCTGAGATCCTTTTGTCCACTTGCATCTCCCTGTCAGGTGTCAGACAGCAGAGCCTTCAGAGTGGAAGCTTGCTCCCAGGATGTGCACTCACGTGAAGGGCTAGTTCAGTGTCTCTGAGCCAACAGACAGCAGATGAAGCTGACTGGGAGCAGAGGAATACTGGATATAATCCGCAGGATAAAAGACTGGTTTTGGTTTGCAGTGTTCTTTTGAAGACTTTAGGACCAACGATGAACATCATTTTTGTACTGTGAGTTTCCAGACATTGCTGGTGTCGCTTCTGTTGGGAAACAGGGAGGGGGGAACTGATTATTTGCCAGATGGGACTGGAAGTCATGGCCTTTAGTCTTCCATTTTCTTGACCTGTGAGTACAGCTAGGTGTCTTCCCTGGGATTTCTTTTCTTCATCTATAAAATGAATATAGTCACACTCAATTCATCTAGATCCAAGCTTTTAGCAACAGCCAGCTGAGTGTTCATGCGTGTAACAGTTCATTTTCCATGCTCAGCAGAGCTCTGTACAAAGGTGGTACAGCTTAGGTGCTGCTGCTTCAATGTATTGAAATGTAGACCTTCAGACTCTAGTCCTCTTATTTGCTTACTCAGAATGTTGAACTTTAGAGACAGCTGTGTCTTTTTATTTTCATCCACAAAAGTAGGCAGCATTTTCCTTTTGAATTCTAGTGTTTTAGAAAAAGATATTTTGAGCATTGAATTCCCACCTCTGCCAGTGGTTGGAGTTGTGACTTGTAAGTGTGATTTCATTGTTCTAAAGTGCAGTGATTAAACTAGGCCAAAGATTACCTTGAAGCTATTAGGTAACACCTCTTTTAATTGGTGTTTTCTGAACCCGCTGTGAAGTACCCTGCCCTCATCAACGTTTCATGTAAGGACCTGGATTGAGAATTACTACTATGTTGTTCCTTCTCTACTAGAAACAGGAAATGCTTTAGGTAAATATATTACCAGTTATTATCTCAATCTCCAAGACGTCTAAGGTCTTAAAATGTTTTATCACCTCCTGCAGAAATGTTTAGCCTTAGTATGGTTCACGGAAATACTTCTTGTAAATCCACAGTTGAAATGTGTATTTAGGGAACCATGTCCTTTTGATCTGTGCTTGGGGTAATTGTCAAAAGTATGATAGAATTTGCTGGTACTGGGCCATCTTCTTTTCTAAGCAGTCCTTTCTCTGGTCTTTTTCTTGCTTTCTGCAATGGGGTTTTTGAGGCAAGCAGCCGAAATGAATTCTGGCCACGTTTGGCAAGTAAGGAATTCATAGCAGGGACAATGAGGCCAGCTTCTGGGTGGACTGGAGAGCTAGGCTTTGGAGCAGGCAGGAACCTGGTAGTTCTAGAGCTCCATGGTGGGACTTTGCACTTTTCAGGCAGCACTGCTAATGGCATCAGTGATTACAGTCCTTCAGCCCTCTGTCACTTGTTCAATGACTGCATCCCAGGAGAGGGAGGTTTGTTTGGCTAGGCTCCAGGCAAGCATGTGCTCACCCCTTGGCTGTACTGTGGCAATGAAAAAAGATTTGGTAAAAACCGTGGGGACCTTCTTTCGCTTCTTCAGTGACAGGACAGCGACGTGGAGTGTTCTCTCACTAAGCAGGGAGAACCCTGGGGAGGAAAATGGATACTGGCAGCCCAAATGACACAAGTCTACTGGTTTCATTCCCTTTCCTTCTCCGTAAGTGCTCACACCCTCCCTTTCGTCCCCTGTCTTGTGTTTACTTGTGTGTCCACTATACTGAACATGAGACTTCATGGGGGTGGGGAGAAGGACGAGCTGTCATGAGCAAGAGAAATGTGGTCCGTGCCAGCTTGGAATCACATGCCATCCTAGGCAGACCAGAGATTGGAGATGGTGAGCCCCTTGACCTTTGAGCTGCTGGAGGTGAGTGCCAGAAGGGGGCTGAGCCACACCTTGAGAGGAGGCTGGGAGTCGTGCCCCATTTGTTCACCACCAGGGAGAGCAGCCCCCAAACCGTTGATGAAATTCTTAAGGTGCTTGTGTACATTTAACAGTAATCTTTTCCCCATAAGCACTACTCAGCTTTGATTCCAATAATCTACATTTCCTCTCTGAGAAACGTTGACATCCCACATGATATCTTTGGGAAAACAGTTATTAAGGAACCAGCAACTAAAGAACAAAGATAACTGTGACTTCTCTGAGCCGCTCTCTTTTCTCTTAGACGTCTACCGTGTCCAGGGGGAAAGCACTCAGTCGTAAACATCACCTGTGCATGCGTGCATGTGTGCTTAGTCGCTTCAGTTGTGTCCAACTCTTTGCGACCATATGGACTGTACCTCGCCAGGCTCCTCAGTCCATGGGATTCTCCAGTCAAGAACACTGGAGTGGGTTACCATGCCTTCCTTCAGGGGATCTTCCCAACCCAAGGATGGAACACTCCTGCTTTGCAGGTGGATTCTTTACCCACTGAGCCACCTGAGAAGCCCGAAAATCACCTGGGTACTTGTTTAAAATAGACATGCCCAAGATCTACTTTTAGACTATCTGATAGGAGTAGAAATCTGTTTCCCAAGCACCTCTTCAGGTAATTCTTAAGATCCAGAAAGCTTGGAAAACTGCCTTAAAGAATGTTTAGACATGATTAGAGAACAGTAATACTTTTGCTTTATAGAGATGATTAGAGAACAGTAATAGCTTTGCTTTGTAGAGGGCACTTTCAAGGAGCTAAAATTCTCATAGATGCCTCCCTTGTTCAGAGCATCTTTGTAAACTGGAGGGACTTTGTGATTCTGATTTTTCTCATTGGGGGAAATCAAGGCGTATGTCATAATAGAAACTTCCAGAACTCTCCTGTATAGCACCATGGCACTCTGACCGTTTGGAGCAGCTCTGTATATAATCATGCACACGATTCTCTGGGCCTCCAGTTGCCTCTAAAATCTCATGCTCTTCTTGTTTTTATCCCTGCTGGCACTGCCTGCTTCAGGCATGCATTGCCACTGAGCTAGACATTCAGTAGCATCCTAATGTCTCCCTTCTTCCAGAACTTCTTTTCTACCCTGTTCTTCCCAGCAGCAGATGAGAACTCTTTCAAGATCTTGGAACCTGTTTATTCATGGGAAAGCAACACTGGATAGCTGTTTAATGAATAGCTTTAGAGGTAGGCAGGTTTGAATTTTAATGCCACAGTTTTATCAGAGATGTGACATTGGTCAGGCTTATCAGCCTCTCTAAACTTCAATTCTCTAATTTATCATTTGGAGAGAAAGACTATATATGGTAGTGGTAAAAATTGAGTGATAATGTTTGTGGACCATGTAACAGAGGGGTAGGCACAAGTAAGTGCTTAATAAATGCTTGCTATTGCATTTGTTATTAAGTAGCTTAAATAACACAGGGCTTATCTGCTTGATCACTTAAAGCTTTAGAGCTATCTAGGACAGATTATTTTATTGCAGTTGATTCTTGGGCTCTGTTCATATCTCCTTTCATTTGGATCCATTTTAGTGGTTTGTATTTCCTAGACAATTGTCCATGTCATTGAGGTTTTAAAACTTACTATCATGGGGTTATGTGAAATATTTCTTACAATGACTGTATTCTCCATGTTTGTGTCTCTCTCTTTATTGTTTCACATTTCCAGTATCTGTAACTTCTTTCCTCTTTGTAATTAGTTTAGCCAGAACTCTGGTTGAATGTGGTGGTGGGGGGATTGTTTGTTTTTAGAAAGGAATGGTTCTAGAACTTTTAAGTTGTATTCTTTAATTTTCTAGCTCATTGATTTATTTTATTTTATTGTTACCTTAAATATTTTTGATTAGAATGTTTAATTAATGTTTCACTCTTTCTCATTTACTGATGATCACTTTTTCCAGGCTTCCCCAGCCAGCCCTCAGGCAAGCTTCTGGTGGCTTCATCCTCTTCCAGCCTGGGGTACTTGAGCTGAGGGGCTCTTGGAAGAGCTGTATCAGTTAGGACTCGTGATGAATGGCACCTTTATATATATTAAAAAAAAAAGAGCTAAGAGGCTCACGTAATTAAAGGTCAGTACATGCACAGCTTGTACTGTGTACAGCTTGATCTAGGACTGCTTGTGGTATTTCTGTAAACCTGTCTGTCTCTGTCTCTTAGGGGATCTGCTTTTCTCTGATTGTTGTGTTTTCCAGCAGCCTCTCCCACATGGTGGAGAAAGATGGTCTGCCTCTTCAGGTGTTACACATCCCTGACAACCCCAGGTCTCATGAGGTAGCCTCTCCTATTGTTCACCTCAGTTCCTAAAAAAGGATTCTGGCTGCTTGTCGTGGGTTCATAACTACTTTATTGACTGTTACATGTCAAGGAGAATTGATGGAAGATTCTGCCTGTGAAAATGGACAGGGTTTACTTATGTGAAGAATGTAGAAAGGAGTTAACATAGTTAGAATACAGACAGGGATATCACTGACATTTTATGACATTTAGTGTAAGCTGCTGGCACCCAGAAATGGTAAAATCTGATCAAGAGAGAGGGTGAACCCCAGACTTCCTGAAGGTGTGACTCATTTTCCAGACCTAGCCTTGTATCTGGGTGTAGAGCACCTTCCCTAGGCCACACATACTTCATCCATCACAGTGTGGGCTCTGCCCTTCAGCACATGGCACACCCAGGCCCCGACTGTCCCCCGAGCCTGTTCCAGGTACGCTCCTGAATCTGCTGTGGGCTCAATCGGGTCAGCTGCCTCGATGTGTGTGAGTCATGAAACAAACTCCTGGACCAGCCTCGAGCCTCCTCCTGCGTGGGTGTCCTGCCTGGCCCTGGATGAATCCCTGGATCTCAGGGCGGGGAGTTCTGATGGCTAGCAGAACTAGCCTCCAGTCTATCAGTGGGGCATCCTAAGATACTGAAAGGAAACAGATATCAGCTTCAGGTGATTTTGTCACATTCTAAGGACTTTAATGGCAAAAGAAGAGGATGGTAGAGGATGAGATGGTTGGATGGCATCACGGACTCAGTGGACATGAACTTGGGCAGACTCAGGGAGATAGTGAGGGACAGGGAGGCCTGGTGTGCTGCAGTCCATGGAGTAGCAAAGAGTCAGACACAACTGAGCAACTAAACAACAACAAGAACTTCAATTCCTAATAGTTTTGTTTTTCTTATTTTTGAAATACTCTTGTTATAGTTTGAATTTCCTTATAGATACGAGAGTTATTCAAGAGAGGATATGTTTGTGTTTAACTTCTTCCTGGGTGGGTTTTTAGTTAGATTTGGACTTGATGTGCAGATCGCCTCTGTCCTTGCCAGGCTGCTGGTCAGTAGTAGTGTGTACACTGAAGAACAGAGCCAGGTCAGGTTAGCGTTCCAGCTTTGCATGAGCTCCCTAGTAATGGCGAGATTGGAGACCATTCTTGACTCTAAGGTCATAGTGAGACTTTCTGCTTCCTTCTGGTTGGCAGTAACTCGCCCAGTGGGGAAACAAGTTGATTTGCCCTCATGAGGACAAGCAGAGAAGGTGGAAAGAGGCCTGGAGGGGCTTTCGGAAGGCTCCACCTAGTCTGTCACCCACATGCAGCAGGAAGTTCCGCGGGGGCCTTCCTGCCCTGAGAGTAGGTGTTCCCCGAGAGAAGAGAGGGACCCACTTTTAATTTTTTTTCTTTTATTTATTTATTGGCAGAATTAAATTTTGGGCAGTTTATTAAAAAAAATCTATTTAGTTGCTTATTCAGTTAATTTGTTACGTTTTGGATTCCAGTGTTTTCATGTTTCAAACATTTTTGGTGTGTTTAAAACTCCTTGAAACATTTTAGTCCTGTGTAACATTTTCAAATTATGAAAGCAAAAAATTTCAGTAGCTCAGAGAGCGAAAGAATCACTAGCTAAAAAGTATCTAAAGAACTCACCAAACAAGAAGGGAAAGTGAATCCATCTCTCAATGCCCTTGACTTTCTCTGTAGCCACACTGGGCTTTTAATGTTAAAAGATGAGCCTTACGGATTTCGGTCTCTCACCAATTGGATTCGATATTTCTCGTCCTTGGGGTTTGTAGGGGTTTGTGGGGCCAGGAAGAGAAAGGCACCTCCCTGGGTCAGTATAACGGCCTGGTAGTTACAACCATGACCCAAAGAAGCTTTTCTTGGAATTTAAGGTTTCCTTTTTTGTCTGATCTGAGGTACTGGTAATGTCTGTAAATGTTCGGAGAACACTGGAAAATATAGGGCACTATTTTTTCATCTGTGGGGTGTCAGTTCCTAAGTGTGTCTGGTAAAGTGTGTGACCCCATTCTTCTGTAGTCTCCATTTCGAGACCTGTTTCCTGGAGCAGCTGCCTCTCACTGTGTTTGGCACGGCCTGCCTCTAGTTTTCCATGTGGTCGCCCAGCCCTCCTGGCCCTGGGTCCTGCAGCCTCCCAGATGAACTGTGCCACCTCTTGTCTTCTTTCTTATGGGTGTATCCTTGCACCTGGGGAGTCATTTCTGAATCCTGCTACACTCCCAGCAGAGAGAGGGGGTCCGGGTGCTTCCCCCTCTGGCCTCCAGGATGCTCTCACCTTACACAGGACTATACAGAAGACAGCAACTGGTGTTCTGCCAGTCCGAGCCGTGACACCAGCCACTCGCCTTAGCCATTTAACCAGCACACTCACACACACACACACACACGCGCGCACACACATTTGTGTGCATATGCATATGTACATGTGCATACATGTGTATGTATACCCATACATATACACACACACATACATATATACATCCTTGTGTATGTATAATTTGAGGCTAAAACTCCTCCAGGTTTGTGGGATGGAGGTAGCACTATCCCTGGTTTCACTCGAATGGTACCCTTGCCACAGTCAGTCTCCCAGCTGGAAGTGCCTGTTTGTCATCGTACTGCCTGCCCGCCCCACTCTCTGAGGCCCACTCCACCCTATCCTGGGAGTGGCTTTCCCTTCATTTGTTCTCCTAGAGCTTTTATCTTTATGTGTGTGATTCATCTTTTTAATCCTGTATTGCCTCTTGTGATGCTCTGTGTTGTTTTTTTAGTTGCTCAGTCATGTCTGATTCTTTTGTGACCCTCCCATGGACTCTAGCCCACCAGGTTCCTCTGTCCCTGGGATTTTGCGGGCAAGAATACTGAAGTGGGTTGCCATTTCCTTCTCCAGGGGATCTTCCTGGATCAGGGATTGAATCCATGTCTCCTGTGTTGGCAGGTGGATTCTTGGGAAGCCCTATGTTCATAATATACTTTATCTATTTAATAAGTAATTTATGCATCCTCTTTATTCATATACGTAGGACTTGTGCTTGTGAAAGGACTTGAGATATTTAGTGGATTGATGTGAGAACAACTTGAAAAAAATTCTGAAAACAGTAAAGGTAAAGGCATCTCCAGCTCCCAAACTGAGTGACACTTTGCCAGGTAGCTGTGCTTTCTTTTTATTAAATTATGGTAAGAACATTTAGCATGAGTTCTGCTCTCTTAACAGTGTTTAATGTGTATAGTATAATATTGTTAACACAGTGTTGTACAGCAGATCTCTAGGATTTAGTCGTCTTGCATAACTGAAACTTCCCTTTGAAGGTTTCTAATAGTTAAGGCAAAGGGAAATGTAAATGGAATTTCTTAGCTTTGAGCAACTATTCTTAGAAAAATGTGTTCAGACTCGTCCATAGCTATAAAATCTAAACTCGTGATCCTCTTTGAAAGCTCAGCTGCTGGTGTTATTTCATGGGCTTTTGAGTTTCAGTGATTTTAATAATGCCCTGGAGTATGAATTTGGATACTGAGACTCCTGCAGGGGACAAGAAGAATTTAATTCTCCTCACCCTGCTTCTTTATCATCATGCAGTTGCTCAAGTTTTTCTTTTCATTATCCTTATACCTCGTCTTCTTTTCCCGCAAATGTGTTCTAATTTTCAGACCAAGAAGCCAGACTGTTAAATCCATAAATGACTAAGAAGGCATTATTGGTATTCTTTGCACCCTAAATTTCACAAACCCCTTAACAGAAGATTTATCTGCACCTTCATGAGGAGGACCTGCTCTTATTATAGAGATGCACATTATGATAGAACTTAGACTGTTAAGAACTTGAATATTGTTTGCATCTAGGTATTAGAAGTGTGTCATCTTTAAATATTGCTCTAGTTAAAGTAACTGACTAACATTTGTGTGGGTGACATATTGGATATAATGAGCCTGGTTATTTAGTAGCATTGTTATGACTGCTCTGATGGTTTTCTGAACATGTTATATGAGAAAAGCCAGTGTGTCTGCTTTGGTGTGAGATGGGTTCTGTGGCAGCAGTTGTGATTGTACTGAGAGAAGCCAAGCAGCATAGAGAATCCATGGGTGAGCACAGTTCACCTTTGCAGGGAAAATGAACTAGGATCTATGACTCATGGATCCACTGTGGTCCTCCTAGAGCCAGGGTCAGGCCTAGGTGCAGCCTCATGCAAACACAAATCAGAAGGACTAGGGAAATGAAGGCTGCAGAGCTTCTTCCTCAGAGGACCCCCGCTGGAAAGGGTCCTTCTAGGACCCTAGTCTGCTGGGTCTCAGGGTGGGAGCCCTCAGTAGCTTGAATGTTCTGCTGAGCCCCTTCTAGTAACCAGCTGTCTGATTGAGATGCGGGCATCGGCTTACCCATCTTCTCTGCCCCCACTCCCATTACTCCCCTCCGTCCCATCCCTGCTCCGTTTTGAGACCGACCATTCTACATGGACTTGTGTCTCACCAGACTACTGCCCAAGCCTCCTAACCAGCTTCCCTGTTTGCACTTTTGCTCCTCCATAGTCTGTTCTCCACCCAGAGCAAGAGGAGTCAGTTTTAAAAGGTAAACGAGTAGCAGGCCAGGAATCAGCCTAGGGCACTGTTACAGTGACTGAAAGACCATAACTGGCTTCAGTGCTGTTGCTGACTCCCTGAGTGACCCTGGTCCGGTGACCTTATTACCGCCTGCCTCCATTTCCGTGTCTGTGAGGCTGCACACCCAGGGTGACGCCAAGCCAGCAGTAAACGGGGCTTGAGATGCTCAGGCTCCCACCTCCCACAGAGATGGGGGTATGGACATTGCGGGCAGGTGGCCCAGCAGAGACAAAGGCTGGGAGGGGAGCTCAGTGGACTGAGGCCAGGGACAAGAGGAAAGGTCATGTCAAAAGGTCCAGTTTACTTCACCCATGAAATCAGGTAATGCTTTTGCTTCCCTGGTGGCTCAGATGGTAAAGAATCTGCCTGCAGTGCAGAAGACCTGGTTTTGATCCCTGGGTTGGTAAGATCCCCTGGAGAATGAAATGGCAGCCCACTCCAGTATTCTTGCTTGGAGAATCCCATGGACAGGGAAGCTTGTTGGGCTACAGTCCATGGGGTTGCAAAGAGTCAGACATGACTGAGTGACTAACACACACACCCACCACCCCAACCCCCCGAGTGCTTTGCACGCACACACACAGCCCTCAACCACCCCCACCCCCCAGAATGCTGCATACACACTACACCTCCCAGAGTGCCAACACACATACACACCACACCATACCACACCCCAGCCCTACCCTACCCTAGAGAGCTGTCCCTTGTGGCTTCCCAGCTGTGCATCGATTTTGTAACTAAAAAGCAAAAAGTATCTTTGTGGACACTTTGTAATGAGATAGAGTGGAGTCAGCAAACTTCCTGTAAAGGGCTGCAGAGGAAATATTTTAGATGATGTGAGTCACCCAGGTCACTGTTAGGTTTTCCACCCCTGCCTGCACCCAGCTGTTAAAAATATAAAACCTATTCTAAGCTCCAGTACCATAGGAAAGCAGGCCATGGTGAGGTTTGCCAATCCCTCATGATAGGCAGTTGGAGTTGTATTTCTGTGGGACTCAGTTTTATTTTCTGTTTGAATGAAATGAGAAATGTGACCTGTAACAGTTTTATTTCTCTTGAATTGATCCTCTTGCAAAACCCTTGTTAATCATTGTATTCATACCTTATATTCGTTCCCTCTTGTTTTCAAGCGCATTATAAACTTGAGTTTTAGAGCAACTTTCTCTCAGCACAGAATCGTGGTTCTCCAGCATGGGGTCATTGCTTTGTGTAGGAGAGCCCATTTAAAGACTGTTTTGAGCTGAGTGGGCCCTGAGGTCTGGATGGACTCTGACAATAATGCATTTTTTGTGTACCATTCCAAATATAGTAAGTTATTAATTTCCTGAAGTTTTCTCCTATCAAAACGGTTTGCCTTTGCATAAACATCTGATTCAACCTTCAGTTGAGCTGATACATTTATTCATGTTTCATTTCTAATAGCCAGATGTGAATTGTTACGAAGCCCAGATTTTATAGTATTACAGTATTATTATAATATTTTAAACTTCTGACTGCTATATAAGCTTGGATACAGTTGATCGGTTATAGAAACTGTCACTTCCTCTGCCAGGGTCTCCTGACCTCCTGAGGCTACCTCTTGCTTTTCTTGTAAACCATTATTGTCAGTAAACTTACTCAGTGCCACCTACTTTCCAATTTTTTTTTTTAATATTCTATAGTTTCAATATTTAGAAAAGTTCTCGAGTTGACAAGGGTAGTAGGTCTTGGAAAAATTGTCAAAAACAAAATTGATAAGCTAGTACCTGGGTATCTCTGGCTTGGTTAGATAGTACCTGGGTATCTCTAGCTTGGTTTCTTTATATCTGATATTTGGGGATCGCTGGCTGCTGAGAAGCCGGGAGCCTTGGCCTGGGGTGAGTGCCCTTTTTTAACAGCATGTGATCTGAGCAGTGGTATAGCGTGCTCATTGAGAGCAGATTCAAGACCTGGCTCTGCCACTTCCCAGCTGCGCGATGTTCGTCACCTTTTGAACCACTCCAAGACTCAGTCTCCCCATCCAGAAAGTTGGGCTGAAAAAGAACCTTCTCCATTGGAATATGAGTTCTAAATGAGTTAATGCTTGCTTGGTACAGAGTACCATGTGAGTATTACTGTTATTTATTGAGGGAAAGTATGCTTTTGCTGATAGTATTTTTTAAAAATCTTTTTTCCTGGTTTTATTGAGACATAGTTGATGTACAGCACTGTGTAAGTTTAAGGTGTACAGCATAATGATTTGATCTACAGGTATCATGAAGTGATCACCAGGACAAGTTTAGTGGACATCCATCAACTCATTCAGATAGCAAATGAAAGAAGAAAAAAAATTTTTTTTCCTTGGGATGAGAATTCAGGATTTTATTCTCTTTTAACAACTTTTATATCTCTGAAAGCGGTGTCAGGTATAGTCACGTTGTACATTACGTACCTAGTACTTAGTTATCTTATAACTGGACGTTTGTGCCTTTTGACGACCTTCATTTAGTTCCCACTTGCCTTATCCTCCTTCCTGCCTCTAGTAACCACAAATCTGATTCTGTGAGTTCGTGGATTTTGATTTTGTTTTACATTAGTCCACATATGAGTGAGATCATGCAGTATCTGTCTTTCTCCATTAGACTTAATGTCCTCAAGTTCCATCCATGTTGTCACAAATGGTATAATTTCCTACTTTTTTTTTGACTGAATTATCCTTGTCTGTATGTATTCCACATACAGACATTTTGTTTCTTCATTCATCTGTCAGTGGACAGTTTGGTCGTTTCTATGCTGTGACTATTGCAAATAATGCTGCTGTCAACATGGGGGTGTAGATGTCTCCTCAACATAATGTTTTTGTCTCCTTAGGATATAGTCCTGGGAGTGAAATTGCTGAATCTGGCTGGTAATATTAATGGATAATACTCCATGTGGAAAATTTTATATCTGACATGCTTTGTTCATTTAAATTTTCTCTCCAGGCTTTTGTGGAGGCCCAGAATAAGATTACTGTGCCATTTCTTGAGCAGTGTCCTATTAGAGGTTTATACAAAGAGAGAATGACTGAATTGTATGACTATCCCAAGTATAGCTGCCACTTCAAGAAAGGGAAAAGGTATGTAAATTTGCTTTCATTTCATTTTCTTTTTGCTTATCTAATCTAATACTTTGTTAAATTTTACAGTATAAATTCCAAATAACTTACCAGTTTATAAACTTTATAAACATTATAAAATCATTTCTATGCTTGACTATGAAAATAGTATTCTTTTGGTCTGTTGTCCACATTCTTAAAAGGACTAAGAAATTTAGCAGAGATGTGTCCTAGGATGAAACTAGACTGTAGGAAGTAATTGTTGTCTTGTGGCTAGTAATTGGTGAGATAGCATGATTCATAGACAGCAGTGGAGATTTATTTGCCTCTAAAATTAATCCTCTTTGGCTTATACTACATGAAAAGACTTTATTAGATGCATTTCTTCCATCCAAGAATGGCAGTAGGCCAGGAGGGAGCACCCATTAATTCACCTCTCTTGTTCCTCTCCCTCTGACACTCACTTAAAACATAGCCTCTTGTTCGCCTTTTAAGTCTTTTTGGAACCACTACCACAGATTTACTTTAGAAATTATTGGACTCCCCCAACACAGGGATCAGCCAAGTATGCTCTTCATGCCAAGCCTCGTCCACCTCCTGTTTTGCAAATGAAGTTTAAATGGCACACAGCCATGGTCATTTGCTTGTGTAGTTATTCATGAGTGCTTTTGTACCACAACTGCAGGATTGAGTCTATTTGGTGCCCAAAGCCTAAATGATTTGCAGTCTTGCTCATTACAGAAAAGGTTTGACCACTCCTTGCCCTAGGAGCATGACTAAGGAAGGGAACTGGTACCTTTTAGAAAATCTGCTGTTTTCTCCATTGAAAAGAAAAAGTTGCTGCTTTACTGAATATCAGTTTTCATTTTAGCATATGAAGCAGACTTTATTTAGCTGATGTGCAGAATCACAGTGAATTATTTTAACACCTAAAGCAGTTCAAGTAACAAATTCTAGGTACAGGGAGCTGGTGGAACCTTCCACTCTAGTCCCCTGGCACAGCCTATGTGCAATTGTACCTTTGTGTGTTGTTTTTCCTTTTGTTTTTATGTGTTTGGTTTTACTCCACAACTAAATAAAGACCGTCTCTGTCCCCCAGGTATTTCTATTTTTACAATACAGGTTTGCAGAACCAACGAGTATTGTATGTACAGGATTCTTTAGAGGGTGAAGCCAGAGTGTTCCTCGACCCCAACATACTCTCCGATGATGGCACAGTGGCGCTCCGAGGTGAGGGCTCCATAGCCAGGCCCACGGGAGTCCTGGGGCCCACGCCGACAGCTCTGATGTGGGTGCAGTTGTCCTACTTCTGAGAGACCAGACAGAGTGTGAACCATATTGTGGAACAGACGCACATGCAGTGTCAGGAAAGCTGATTTCAGCACAGTATATTTAGAACACATGAGTGGTCACACCTTCTGACAGCATGAAGCAGAACTAGAGAATAATTAACAATGGACCTAAATTAGCTTCTAGGGCTTCTGGGATCTTGAAGTATCATCACCACTTCCTATGGCATCTCTGAGACCTATCTGTATTTGGAAAAAAAAATTAATTCTCTTCTATAAGAAATTTAAGTTGCACAAAGAATGTTTTAACTGTACATGTAAAACAGGAAAGAATATGAAATCTACTTCCTTGACAAGAAAAAGTGAGGAGTTTTAAAATTTGGTTGATTGTTACGATGTTAGGATTAAAAGTATGAAACACAGTTTTGTAGAAATTAGACAACTTGATGCTTTGTCCCCTGAGGATCCAAGTTTAAAAACTGAATGAATAAGTTTTGCTCTATGCAAAAATATGTATTTATCTGCTATCTCCTAAGTAACTTTCCCCGAGATAACCTCCAGAGTCAATAAGATTACCCCAGCTTTGTGCCATAAACACCTAACTTTAGGGTAAGAATATTGTCTATATACTGTATCTGTGGTTTAAAAATTGTATACTCTGGGAATCATCACTAACTAATATTCTAGATGTTTGTTGAGTTGGCTCAGCATATTCTATTTTTGAAAAAGCACAAGTGTAGATTGAGCCCTACAAAATTGAGCAGTTGGAACTCTGAAGTTCTGCAATCTATTAGATGGGAATTAAAGAGCCCTGTTTCAGCAGCTGTGTTCAAAGACCCCTTTATAAAGTCAGTCAGTCATTTAGTGCTTCCTCCTCCTCTCCCCGACTAGGCTGTATATATCAGTGATGATCCTTAGTCTTATTAGTACTGAGAGTAGTCATAATCAATGGAAATAAGGCACCAGCAAGTTTTTTGTGAGTATTCTTTGTTGAATTTGATCTTGGAGTTGTGAAAGAGTTTAATACTCTGATACTGTGCAGTAATAAACTCTAAATAGAAACTCACTTCATTTTAACCAAAGTCTTATCTTGCAACTCACCCAGAAGGACTTCGTTATAACAGGGTCTTGTTTTTCACTTCAATAATACATTCCAAAAACTTTTTTCTGTAATGTTTGTCATGTACAGGCCCCGATGGATAACGTGGTAAATTAGACGTGGAACTTGGTCTCAGTCTTTGAGTTTTCTGAAGACCATATTATTGGAGAAAGAAATGGCAACCCATTCCAGGATTCTTGCCTGGAGAATTCCATGGACAGAGGGGCCTGGCAAGTATAGTCCATGGGGTTGCAAAGAGTTGGACATGACTGAGCGACTAACACAACAGACATTCAGATTCTTTTCATAGTGTATGATTTTTTTTTAAATATACATTTTAAAGTCAAAATATTTTATTTGCATTTTCCCTGAAATTTTTAAAATTATATATAACTTATGCAGACTAAAAAATGAATATTTACTTTCTTGACGCTTTTCTGTGTTTATATACATATGAGCCCGGGTGCTTTATAGGAATGATAAGTGATTATTAAATAGTTTTTATGAAATTTTAACTTTATTTTTCACTCGTAGAAGTTCCTTTCAAAATAGTAGGAAACCTCTGAAAATAGTTTGGTTTCTTAGGATGATTTTCAGCCTCCAGTGAAGGTTAGCAGACATCAAAAGAGGATATCTCTGGTACCTGGTACCAAATATTACACATTCTTTATGATCATAAAAGCCAACAGAAACATAAATATTTGTCAAGAAACATTCCACAGTGTTAGGACATTCTGTCTGTGACGGCCCCAGAGAGTGGAACGTAGTGCGTTAGTCCATCAGTTGAGTTGCTTTCCTTATTTTTCACTGTCACTTTTGGAATATGCACTGCATGGGTCTTTATTGAAAATCCTCCGGCTTCATTTACGTGGTCTTTTGGTTGTCAGATGGTGTGGCTGTTAATCCTTGCATGCTAGCAGTTCTCAGAAAATGAGGTAATAAGGAATGATTTCAAGTAGTTTGGAATCCATTCCAAAAATGAGATAATGGCTCCAGTTTAGTTCTGTTACATTCAGTCATTACTCTAGAAGCAGTTTCCTTCCTCCCTTTCCCCTCCCTCTGAATATAAATAAAATATGCTGCTATCTCAGATGAGCTCTGCTTTTAAATGAACTACTTATTGAATTAGAGAAATTTTTAAATGGAAGCATCCTAGTGGTCATATTATTCAGTATGTCATTTTACAGATGAAGAAACTAAGACCTGGAAAGGTTAGGGAATCTGTCCAAGGTCATAAGACAAATTCCTGCAAGTCCTGGGCGAGCCCCAGGAGTTCTCGTCACCAGTTGCCTGCTCTTCCTGTTGCCTCCCTCTGCCTCCATATGTCACGGAGAAACCCTTGTCAGCATGGTGGACAGTGGGCAAAGCTGGGAGTTGAGTTCCCATGTTCACTGACAATTTCTCATGTGTCCCTTAGGCTATGCATTCAGTGAGGATGGTGAATATTTTGCCTATGGTCTGAGTGCCAGCGGCTCCGACTGGGTGACCATCAAGTTCATGAAAGTCGATGGTGCCAAAGAGCTTCCAGATGTGCTTGAAAGAGTCAAGTTCAGTTGTATGGCCTGGACCCACGACGGGAAGGGGATGTTCTACAACGCATACCCGCAGCAGGATGGGAAAAGTGATGGTAGGTTGAAACTTCAGATGAAGCACCTTCTTCATGAAATGAAGTGTGTCTTTACATAACTTAGAGAAGAAGGTAGACCCTACGTAGAGGTTGCTTGGTCGAGAACCACGTTTCCTTGAAGGACGTTGTATCTGTTACCGTTGTTGTGTAACAGATCCTGCCAAAACTTTGTGGCTCATGATAATGACCATTTATTTTTGCTCGTGAGTCTGCAAATTAGCCAGGCAGTTCTGGGTGTAGCTGAGTTCTGTCATGTACCTGTGATCAGCTGCCAGTCAGTTGAACATGTCTGGGGCCTCCCTGAAGCTCCATGTGGTCTCATCCTCTAGCAGGCCAGCCCGGGCTTGTGTGCACAACAGTTTTCCAAGAGAGGGCTGAAAGGTACGACCTCCTTGATGCCCGGACCTGCTCCTGGAAGATCACTTCACTGCTTTCTTTTGGCTGAAGCAAGTCAGAAGGCCATTCAAGGGTGGGGAAACAAATAAAGGGAACTGTGAAAAGTTGGAGCCATTTTTATTGCAGTGTCTGTCCTTCACAGATGTAGTCGCTCTCCCAAGAGGGTCATGGAGAAAATGGATTTTTTTTTTTTTAATAAAACCGACTTATTTAATGAGGTTTGATGAGTGATGATAAAGTTTTGCAGTAATCACATCTCTTCCTCTCCTCAGAAGTCACAGGTCATCTGTTGGTCACATTTGTCTAGACACTTCTGTCCTTGTTAGCTTCTGGGACATGCATTCTCCTCTTCAGGTGCACAGAGATCCTGCTGTGTGCAACTGGTCCCCTTTTTTCCCTTCACCTCTCACCTTCCTAGATAGAAAGGGCCCTGTGGCTTGTACCTTGCTGGTACAAGCTGTCAGCAGCATCTTCTTTATGCTCCTCCTTATTTCCATGTGGTGTAAAGCATATTTTCTTGTTGTCTTGGTTGGTCTTTACAGGTGGGTTTTACCACCTCTTTGCTGAAGATTTGGAGCTGGGGTGCAGGGTCTCAGTTCCTTTTTGTAGTGCGTGGAGCTGGCAGGAAGCAAGGCTAGTCCATTGCCTTCTCCTGCACATGCTGTCCCCTTGCCATGAATTGCTGTATCATTGGGGATGCACTGTCTTTCTTTTCTCTTTTGCCCCCAGTTGAATTGGGAGTGAGTCGTCTTATGCGTTTCATCTTTTTCAGCTACAGTTAGCTCTTGCTGCCTTTGATTAGATTACTGTAGTACCTTTTTCTTAGTTCAACCAAGGAACTACAGGAGGAGCTAAGAGTAGGCTTTTTATTCAAGGATACTGGCTAAAGAAAGCTCTCTGTGCTCTGTATACTGAATTAGCTGCCATTAAAAGTGCTGCTGAGTTAGAAAATGTTGGATGTTTCCAAGTCCCAGGAGACCAAAAAAGATTACCACTAGCTGTTTCTTGTTAGAGGACAGTGTTATTAAGTTAACTTCTGAAAAAGCATGAAAATTATTATTTAACCTCAACTTCCATTGGCAAAAGTTATAATTAGTAACCATGGTTGATTTAAGAATACCAGCATCTCCCAGTGGTAATTTTGCTATCCTCTTGTCTGGAAGACCTCAGCAGCCTTTCAGGTTGTGTGATAAGGCCTTATTGAATGAGGCTAAGCAGTTCTGGTCCTGTGCTTCTTACTGTTGTTCCTAGAAAGCCCATGGAAACTCACCAAGTGCTGGGAAACTTTTTTTTTTCATGTGATCATATCCTCTTCCTTTTTTCCTTCAACATTGTATCAACCTCCAAAATTAGCAAATATGTGTGATTATTTCCAGGGTGAAAATCAACTGATAGACTTAATCTTTTTTTTGGTTATTCAGTATTTTTATGCATTATAAAAATAATAACCACCATAAGTCGTTACCATCTGTCACCATACGAAGTTATTACAAATTGTTGACTAAATTTTCTGGGCTGTACATTGTATTCTTGTGACATTTATTTTGGAATCGGAAGTTTGCACCTCTAATCCTGTTTACCTATATTGCCCATCCTCCCACCCCTCTCCCCTCTGGCAATCACCAGTTTGTTCTCTGTAGCTATGAGTAGGCTTCATCTTTTAGAGCAGATTTAGATTTACAGCAGAACTGAGTAGAAGGTACCAAGATTTCCCATATACCCTCTGGTCCTTATCCATGCATAGCCTCCCCCATTACCAACATCTCCACCAGAGGCTACAATAGACGAGCCTACACGGACACATCATAATCACCCCAAATCCATAGTTGACATCAGAGTTCACTCTTGGGGTCGTACCTTCCATTGGTTTGGGCAAATGTATAATGTTATGAATCCAGCATTGTAGCATTTCCATATAATGATATAAATCCAGCATTGTAACATTTTCAGTGCCTTAATAATCCTCTGTGTTCCACCTGTGTATCCTTCCCTCCTCTGCCAGCCCCTGGAAATCACTGATATTTTTATTGTTCATATAACTTTGTCTTTTCCAGAGTGTCATATACTTGGAATCATATAGTATGCAGCCTTTCGGACTTCTTTCACTTACTAATGTGTATTTAAGTTTTCCTCATATGTTTTTATGGCGTGATAGCTCAATTCTTTTTAGCACTGAATAACATTCCATTGTCTAGATGTACTGGAGTTGGTTTATCCATTCACCTCTGAAGAACATCTTGGTTGCTTTCAAGTTTTGGCATTTATGAATAAAGTTGCTGTTAACCCCCGTGTACAGATTTTTGTGTTGATTTCAGTTTTCAACTCATTTGAGTAAATACCAGCGAGCATAGTTTCTACATCTTTTATGTTTAGTTTTGTAAGAAATCGCCAGGCTGTGTCCTGAAGTGGCTGTACCATTACATTTCCACCAGCAGCGAGTGAGAATTCCTGTTATTTCACATGTTGGCCAGCATTTGGTGGTGTGAGTTTCCTGGGTTTTGGCCATTCTAATAGGTATGTAGTAGCATCTCATTGTTTTAATTTGCAGTTCCTTGACGCATGCTGCAGAGCATCTTTTCATGTGCTTACTTTTCATCTCTGTATCTTCTTTGGGAGGCTAAGGTCTGTTAAGGTCTTTGGCCCTTTTTAAAATTTGTTTTCTTATTTTGGTCTTTGTTTTCCTATTGTTGAGTTTTAAAAATTCTTTGTATATTTTGAATAATAGTCCTTTATCAGATGTGTCTTTTGTAAATATTTTCTCCCAATCTTTGGCTTGTCTTTTCATTCTCTTGACAGTGTCTTTCGTAGAGCAGAAGGTTTTAATTTTAATGAAGTCTGGCTTATCAGTATTTCTTTCATGCCTTTGGTGTTGTATCTAAAAAGTCATGAACAGACCCAAGGTCATCTAGGTTTTCTTCTGCATTATCTTTTAGAAGTTTTGGGTTTTTTTTTTTTTTTTTTTTTGTCCACACAGCTTGTGGAATCTTAGTCCACCAACCAGGGATCAAACTCCATGCCCACTGCAGTGGAAGTGTGGAGAATTAACCACTAGGCCACCAAGGAACTCTCTCATATAGGAGTTTCTTGATTGCATTTACATTTCAAAGCCTGTGATCCATTTTGGATTAATTTTTGCAAAGTGTGTAAGGCCTCTGTCATGATTCATTTTTTGCACGGGGATGTCAGTTGTTATAGCACCATTTGTTGAAGAGACTGTCTTTTCTTCATCGTGCTGCCTTTGTTCCTTTATCAAAGATCCATTGACTTTTTTTTTAATTAATATATTTATGTTCTTTACATTATCCTGTTGGTTTCGCCATACACTGACATGAATCTGCCATGGGTATACATGCGTTCCCCTTCCAGAACGCCCCTCCCACCTCCCTCCTGATTCCATCTTTCTGGGTCATTCCTGTGCACCAGCCCTGAGCACCCTGCAACTAGCATCAAACCTGGGCTGGCGATTGATTTCACATATGATAATTTACATGTTTCAATACCGTTCTCCCATATCATTCCCACCCTTGCCCTCTCCCATAGAGTCCAAAAGACTGTTCTATACATCTGCGTCTCTTGTTGTCTCGCATACAGGGTTATCGTTACCATCTTTCTAAATTCCATATATGTGCGTCAGTATACTGTATTGTTGTTTTTCCTTCTGGCTTACTTCACTCTGGATAATAGGCTCCAGTTTTGTCCACCTCAGTAGAACTGATTCAAATGTATTCTTTTTAATGCCTGAGTAATATTCCATTGTGTATATGTACCACAGCTTTCTTATCCATTCGTCAGTTGATGGGCATCTAGGTTGCTTCCATGTCCTGGCTGTTGTAAACAATGCAGCGGTGAACATTGGGGTACACGTGGCTCTTTCAATTCTGGTTTCCTCGGTGTGTATGCCCAGCAGTGGGATTGCTGGGTCATATGGCAGTTCTATTTGCAGTTTTTTTAGGAATCTCCACACTGTTCTCCATAGTGGCTGTACTAGTTTGCATTCCCACCAACACCGTAAGAGGGTTCCCTTTTCTCCACATCCTCTCCAGCATTTATTGCTTGTAGACTTTTGATGGCTGCCATTCTGACTGGTGTAAAGTGGTACCTCACTGTGGTTTTGATTTGTATTTCTCTGATAATGAGTGATGTTGAGCATCTTTTCATGTGTGTGTTAGCCATTTTTATGTCTTCTTTGGAGAAATGTCTGTTTAGTTCTTTGGCCCACTTTTTGATTGGGTCGTTTATTTTTCTGGAATTGAGCTGCAGGAGTTGCTTGTATATTTTTGAGATTAATTGGTTGTCTGTTGCTTCGTTTGCTATTATTTTCTCCCATTCTGAAGGCTGCCTTTTCACCTTACTTTTAGTTTCCTTTGTTGTGCAGAAGCTTTTCATTTTAATTAGGTCCCATTTGTTTATTTGTGCTTTTATTTCCAATATTCTGGGAGGTGGGTCCTAGAGGATCCTGCTTTGGTTTATGTCAGAGAGTGTTTTGCCTATGTTTTCCTCTAGGAGTTTTATAGTTTCTGCTCTTATGTTTAGATCTTTGATCCATTTTGAGTTTATTTTTGTGGATAGTGTTAGAAAGTGTTCTAGTTTCATTCTTTTACAAGTGGCTGTCCAGTTTTCCCAGCACCACTTGTTAAAGAGATTGTCTTTTCTCCATTGTATATTCTTGCCTCCTTTGTCAAAGATAAGGTGTCCGTAGGTGTGTGGGTTTATCTCTGGGCTTTCTATTTTATTCCATTGATCTATATTTCTGTCTTTGTGCCAGTACCATATTGTCTTGATGACTGTGGCTTTGTAGTATAGCCTAAAGTCAGGCAGGTTGATTCCTCCAGTTCCATTCTTCTTTCTCAAGATTGCTTTGGCTATTCGAGGTTTTTTGTATTTCCATACAAATTGTGAAATTATTTGTTCTAATTCTTTGAAAAAGACCTCTGGTAGCTTGATAGGAATTGCATTGAATCAATAGATTCAATCATAGATTCAATGCAATTCCTATCAAAGATCCATTGACTCTTTTTATGGGGGTCTCTCTACTCTGTTCTCTTGATCTGTTTATTCTTTTGCTAATACCACACTGCCTTGATTCCGTATAATAAATCTTGAAGTTGGGTAGTGAAAGTTCTCCAACTTTGTTCTCTTCTTTGAATAGTGTGTTGGTTCTTATAGGTCTTTTGCCTCTCCACATAAACTTTAGGATCAGTTTGTCCATGAGCACAAATAACTTGGTGAGATTCTGATTGGAATTGCGTTGAATCTGAAGATCAAGTTGAAAAGAATTGACATCTTGACAATATTAAGTGTTTTCCATAAGATATTGAGTATACCTTTCCATTTATTTATTCTTTGATTTCTTTCCTCAGTTTTGTAATTTTTGCTCTATAGATCTTATACATATTTTCTTAGATTGATACCTAAGCATTCCATTTTGGGAAGTGCTAACGTAAATGATATTGTGTTTTTAATTTCAAATTCCACCTTTTCATTGCTAGTGTATAGAAAAGTGAATAACTTTCGTATATTAACTTTGTATTGTGTAATCCTATAACCAGATATTTAGCTTTTTAGATGGTTCTAGAATTGTCTAGTATGGGAAGAATAGATTTTCTTAAAATTGTCAGCTGCATTTCAGTGTACATTTTTAACCCCTTCAGGCACAGAAACATCCACCAATCTCCACCAAAAGCTCTGCTACCATGTGTTGGGGACTGATCAGTCAGAAGATGTTTTGTGTGCTGAGTTTCCTGATGAGCCTAAGTGGATGGGTGGAGCTGAGGTATTGTACTACTGTGAAATTTTACTCACAAATACCGTCTGTCATGGATTGTGTATATAAATATTCTCTTTACATGTGATCTCTATGAATAATGGAAGTTCATTTGAAGTTGAATATTCTTTTGTTAAAAATATTAGACCTCAAGTGTACTCTTAATAGCGAAGGTGATAAATCTTTTAAAGGTAATTCAACATAAAAATCTTAGTACTAAAAGTAATACATGCTTATGGTAAAAATGTAAAAGTACAAAATAACACAAAGTAGAACATGAATATTTCACAATTTGAATCCTAATCTCAGAGGTGAAGAGAGTTTTCGTCCAAAGTTTCTTTTTACACAAGTGAGAGTGAGGGCGAAGAGTGTGTTTGCTTTTCCTTTTTATACAACTGTGCTCTTCATGCTTCTTGTTTACTTGTTTTTACATTCAAATATGTTTCTTTTGGATATTTACACATCTTATAGATGGTTCATACCTTCCTGGTCTTGATAAGAGCCTCTATTGATGTGATACATCTTTGTAGTTACTCTCTCAGATTTTATTCTGCATCTTGAGAATCAAAAAAAACTTAGAAATGCTTAGAGTAAGAATTAGGCTTTTGTTAGCTTGTTTCTTTTATATATATATGAAAATATATATGAAATATATATTTTTTAAGATATAAAAGCATTCTGAATGTTTTCATATAGGAGCGCTATCATCCCATTCCTAGTGGAGTGAGCAGTTCACTGGAAACTTTTTAGTCCATTGAGCCTCTTATGTCTTCTCTGGGATATAGTTAGAACTTTGGTATGAAAGGGGCATTTTAGATGTGAACTTCTGAACATGGGTCTGATTCACTGGGGGATGGAATAGGAACCCACAGTATTTTAGTCCTCACTCATGAATCCACGTTATTCCACATTGTCCTTTTATTTATTTTGTTTCTCTGGAACCATCGTTGGCAAACTGCTGTCCTCAACTGAAATCTGGCCTGCTGCCAGCTTTTGTAAATAAAGTCTCCCTGGCACACAGCCACGCCCATGGGTTTACTTACTGGCTGTGGCTGCTTTCAGGCTAGAAGAGCAGAGCTGATTTGTTGCCGCAGAAGGCCACATGGCCCAAAGAGCTGAAAATGCTTTCTGGCCCTTACTAGAAAAAGTTTGCCAGACTTTAACACAATGTGACTGCAGTGAATTTATAGGGCTTATATACTATTACCTTAAATTATGCCCTTTTTTCATGCTTTGTCTTCCCCACCTAACTTCCCATCCTACAAGCTTTTCTTGAGTAGTTACTGTTGTCATTTTTCTCACATATTTGTTATGGTTTTTCTGACTCTTTGTAATTTATTATACTAAGTTTTCTTCTTGGTCCAGCTTCTCCTCATACCTAAGGCTTCTGTATTCTGCAGATAGTAGGTGTTTATTTATAAAATAATATACATTTGTATCATTATTTGAGTGAAACAGGAAGGTAAATATACTACCCCAGAAAATGTCATGTTAGTTCATGTGTTTCTTTTTACCTTTTGTGGGGAGAGATGTTGATGGAGAAACTTTTTTTTTTAATAAAGGTAAAATTATTTTATTGATGCAATGAAATACAACTAAAAGTAAGTTCCAGAATACTGATTTTAACCTATTAGTCTAAAAGAAAACAATCTTTACTGTAGAATACACATATAACTTGCTCACATCTCTTTACTAGCATTTAATTGAAGCAGCTAGTTTTTGTTTTGTTTTGTTTTTAAAAATCATGGTAAAATATAGTTAACATAAAATTTACCAGTTTAATCATCAACTAAATTTATCAGCTTAATCATTTATAGAGTACAATTGCACTAAGTATGCTCACATTATTGCCCAACCTATCTGTTACTCCTATCTATCTCTAGAGCTTTTTCATCTTGTGAAACTGAAGCTTTGTACACATTAAGTGATAACTCTCCATCCCCTTTTCCACCCAGGCCCTGGTAACCACCATTCTACTTTCTGTCTCTTTATATATTTGACTGCTCGAGGTACCTCACGTAAATGTCATTATATAGAAGTTATCCATTTGTGATGGAGACCTGAGTTCAATCCCTGGTTTGGGAAGATCTCCTGGAGGAGGGCCTGGCAACCACTCCAGAATTCTTGCCTGTAGAATCCCCATGGACAGAGGAGCCTGGAGGGCTATAGTCCATGGGGTCACAAAGAATTGGACATGACTGAAGCAACTGAGCATAGACTTTGCATAAGATCTTCAAGGTTTATTTCCATGTTATAGCAGGTGTCAGAGTTTCCATCATTTTAAAAATTGAATAATGTTCGATTGTGTATATGTACTACACTTTGTTTATCCAATCATCTGTAAGTACACTTGGGGTGTTTCCATAGCACGATTGTTAATAATGCTGCTATTAGTAGACAGTTTTTAAAAATACAGTCAAGACATATCTTATTTGCATTTAACATATATATATATATATTCAATTCTGTGGCCAGGCAACTGAAAACAAAAGCAACTCTAAATAGTTTGAGTGATCCTTCTACTGTTTACTCAGTAGATATTCACTCTGTGTAGTTCATCTAGTATAATCTTTACCATAACCTTTAGAGGGCAGTGAACATTTCATTGCATAGACAAAATAAAATACCTGTGAGTATGATTAGCTTGCAAGTCCATGGTTGGAATTGCCTGCTGGGTATGTTAGACCCACAGCCTGTATCTTCTTAATCAGCATGCACTCTGCCTTCCTTGAAAAAAAGGTAAGAGGTCATGTGAAAACAGCAGGAATGACCATTTAAAGAACGGTAGTAAATGGAGAGCTGCATCTGTATTGCACAGAAGCAATAAATGAAGTTGTTAAATAGAAAAAAAATTCATGGGATGTGTCCAGTGAGTCCTGAGGAACTTTATGCTGGGTCAGCGCCCTGATGAGCAGATTGTGCAGAGGAAGTCATAAGCAAACGGGTTGCTTAGTAGACACAAACTGGGTGTAGATTTCATTAAGTTGTATTCCAGCTGCTTGAGGGATTTTGTTAGATACCACCCTTTCAGTGGCCAGAGTGAGTTGGCCAGGTCCTGCTGAGAGGACCTTCTGCCATGTGAAAGAATGCCTTTGTCCCTTAAACACGGATGCTATAGTTCTGAGCCTACAGAATCCTCAGGTCTACCTTGAATTGATGATTCAGTTCCAGGTCAGAAAAATCTAGGTTGTGCAAAAAGTCTCAATGTAGGAGTTTCTTGTACCTGTCAGTGAAGTGTGACAAGTCCCAAGACAGTCCAAGAAAAAGGTGTGCTGTAGGCTGGTTGGACCAGAAGTACCATGCCTGGTGCAGAGACTGCTCGGGGCATTCCCTGCAAATGAAGCAGACAGTTTCCTAACAACTCCCTACTCCCCTTTTCTTTTTTTTTCTTAATTTTTTTTTGGGGGGGCTGCATTTTGTGGCATATGGGATCTTTTAGTATTCTGACCAGGGATTGAACTTGCAGCCCCTGCAGTGGAAGCATGGAGTCTTAACCACAGGGTCACCAGGAAGTCTTCTAACAGTGTTTATTTAGTGACCTGTACCTTAGAGGGAAGCAGTGGTCTCAATCATAACCACATTCCAAATGCCCATGCTGTGGTTGTTACTTTTATTTTTCAGTAGTGGCTTTTGTGTTAGTTACTCAGTCATGTCCAACTCTTTGTGACCCCATGGACTATTGCCCGCCAGACTCCTCTGTCCATGGAATTCTTCAGCTAAGAATACTGGAGTGGGTCGCCATTCCCTTCTCCAGGGGATCTTCCAGAACCAGGGATCGAACCTCGGTCTTCTGCATTACAGGCAGATTCTTTACCACCTGAGCCACTGGGGATTGTCATTTTGAATCTAGTATTTTGTGAATACACATAACAGCGTCTCTCATTGGAGGATTCGTCATTCTAGTGACGGGTCCACTGGAGCAGAAATCAGGAGATTTTAATTTTAGTTCTGTCTATGTGGCCTTGGGCAAGTCACATCAGCTCTCCAAGTGTGTTTCTTAAGTCAGAACCCTTTTTCAGTCTATGGGTGGAGAATTTATCACAACATCTCATAGTCCCCTGGAGCCTTGGGCTCTGTGGGTGTGCTTGGAGGTACATGTGGGCAGATGGCCATCTGAGTGCACGGAGGTGTTTGAATTTCTTTGGTGAGCCGCCCTCCTCCCTTTCGGCTGCTGCGTTCCAGGTCGTCTGAAGACTTCTCTTTATATCCTAGATGCCCTCTTCACAGAGACCTCCTCTGCCTTCCTGCATGGATAGGTCCTTCTTGCCTTGAGCTGCCCATTAAGTTACTGTCACGAAGCAGCTTTGGTTTTCCCTGTGTTGCCCAGGACAGCATCTCTCCCCAGGACAGTGTCTCCCACTTGGCAGAACCCGTAGCTTTCTGGACACGTTACAGTATCAGAACCATTACTAAAGGCCTGTGCGTGTGTGCTGCGTCACTTCAGTCCTGTCCGACTCTTTGAGACCATGTACAACTGTAGCCCACCAGGCTCCTCTGTCCATGGGATTCTCCAAGGACGAATACTGGAGTGAGTTGCCATGTCCTCCTCCAGGGAATCTTCCCAACCCAGGGACTGAACCCGAGTCTCCTGAGGCTCCTGCACTGCAGGTGGATTCTTCACCACTGAGCCACTAGGGAAGCCCTGCTGAAGGCTCATTGCAGCTCAAAACAAAGTATCAGGTCTCCAGTTTACACTGCTCCTCCCAAGCTTAGGTTTCATGAGCACTAACAGGTGGAGTAGGTACTGTTTGTTCCCTCTTCTTAATTATATTTTTTCCCCATAATAAAGACTTGGAGATAAGTAGTCATAGTGGCTTTGTTCATGATAGCCCCAAACTGGACGCACCCAGGTATCCATTAACAAGTACATGAGTGAATAAACTGCAGTACATTTGTATACCAATAAAAAGGAATGAACTATCTTTAAAAAATTTATTTTATTCAAGTATTGCTGTATTACTTTCTGATGTACAGCAAACTTATATCATCAATAAAAAGGAATGAGCTATTTTTTGAAAATTTATTTTATTGAAGTATTGCTGTATTTGTGATTTACAGCAAAGTGATTTAGTTATAGTATATCTAATAGTTTGCATATACTAGTCTCAAACTTCCAGTCTATCTCCCCCACCACCTCCATCCTCTTTGACAACCACAAGTCTATTCTCTATGAGTCTGTTTCTGTTTTGTAGAAAAGTTTGTTTGTGTCATGTTTCAGATTCCACATATTAATGACATCATACATTATCTATCTTTCTCTTTTTGACTTCACATAATAATTTCAAGGTAGCTGTGATTGGCATTATTTCTTTTTTATGGTAGAGTATATTCCATTGTATATAAACACCACATCTTCTTTTATCTATTGATCTATCAGACATTTAGGTTGCTTCCGTGCCCTGGCTGTTGTAAATAGTGTTGCTGTGAACACTGGAGTGCGTGTATCTTTTCGAATCATAGTTTTGTATGGATATATAGCCAGGAGTGTGATTGCTGGACCACATGGCAGTTGTGTTTTTAGTGGTTTTTTTTTTTTTTTTTTTGAGGGAACTTTCATACTATTTTCCATAGTGGATACGCCAGTGTGGAGATGAACTATTTATTGATCCACCTAACAACAGGGATGACTCAGAATAATTATGCTCCGTGAAAGAAGCTAGAAAAGAAAGAGTACACAGTGTTTGATTTCATTTATATAACACTCTAGGAAATGCAAACTAGTCTGTAATGGCACAAAGCCCATCAGTGGCTGCTTGGGGGTTGGGGGATGGGAACAGGAAGGAGGAAGTATGAAGGAACAAGAAGAAAGTGGGGGATGGTCAGACTGAAACATAATTTTAGTTTTACAAGGGGCAAGGGAGTGGTCACTCTGAGCAATGGTAAGATTGCCTGTTATCTCCCCTCGCCTTGGTGGTTCATGGTGCTCTAGATTCTCCAGTCGCCAACAGGGGAGGAGTTGGAGAAGGGTAAGGGAACTTTGCTCATCTGGAGCTATTTGCCCTGTCTCCTGGTGGCTCTCCACCATGACTGGTGCCTGGGTACCAGCTCTTTGTGGCCTCCTTTTTCAGTGAGATCCCCTTGGTTCTGGGAACCTCGTAACTTTGCAACCACATGTTCCCTAGTGTGGGCCTTAAATTCTGGCTGACCTTTGTCATCATACTCCCTTCCCCCAAACCTTCTCCTTTCAGCAGGATTCCCTTGAGGTTCCTGCCTCTTTGCTGCCCCTGCTTTCCATCCTTTTTCAGCAGGGACCTTTCAGGTGCCTGGAGCTACCCACCAGCTGCCCTCCCGGTGCCTTTTGTTCCAGGGGAACCCATGTCCACCAGTCTCTCCTCCTGGATGTGCAGGCAGTGTTCTGCACTGTCCTCCTCACCTGCCAGCCCAGGCCTTCTACCCTTGGCCCCTCCACACCTCCAGCTGCTGGGATCACAGAACAGCGGCTGCCTTATGCCTCCTGGGTGTAACATGAAACATACCTGGCATTTGGCTTGGAGGGACAGTGATGTCAGTTATTTTATGTAAGGCAGACTGTGAGGTTTCTGTTGGAGGGCAGAGTTGTGGGAGGGTAGAAAAGGCCATGTTTTAGAAGACTCATTTGGACACCCTCCACTCCACCGCCCCACGCCACCCCACATCTATTTTAAAGTGATTTGTAGAGCATGAAAAACACACATGCACACAAAGCAGGCATTTTGAAACACTTTTCCCAGCAGAGGGTGCTCTGGAGCATAGATTCTGAAAATCACATCCCTTTAGCAGGGACTAAAGAGAAAAAATGCCCAGCCTCTTTGTAATAAACAGCTGAATCCTACACTGAGGACCTAATTCTGTTGTACTGATTCTTGGGGGAAGTTAGGAGTCGGGGAGGTTTGTTTTGTAACAAACCACCAGGCCTTCCCTGGTGGCTCAGTGGTAAAGAATCCTACCAAGCAGCAGATATGGGTTCGATCCCTGGGTTGAGAAGATACTCTGGAGAAGGAAATGTCTACCTACTCCAGTATTCTTGCCTGGAGAATTCTTTGGACAGAGGGCTTGGTGGGCTACAGTCCATGGGGTCACAAAGAGTCAAACATGACTGAGCCACTAAACAACAAATACTGATCTTAATATTTATCACATATCTCCATAAACCATCTTCATATGTTCACTGTGATCCCTAGTAATTAAGATATGCATATACAGCTGACCCTTGAACAATGAGGGGGTTAAGGATCCCAATAACTTAGTCAGCCCTGTATATATATGTGATTGCTCCATGTCCACTATTTATATCCACAGATTCAACCAATCCTGGGCTTTGTCTCTCCGTAGTATTTACTGTTGAAAAAAATCTGTGTATAAGTAGAGTCATCTTACTCAAGGGTCAACTGTGTTTGTGTACACGATTGTATATGTTACACATATGTCAGTGAGTAAAGTCATTACCTAATGCTTAACTCTTCGTGGGCTCTCAGAATGTACATTTCTGTACTCCCCCCTTCCTCTGCTGAGGTTCATGCACATAAAGATCCTGCAGATGCTGGTGTGCCCGGTGTAGCCCTATAGGGCAAGCACAGTCAATTCCTGTGTTCCTCAGGAAATTCTACCTCACCTGCCCCTTTCTTGTCGGATAGTTTGGGGCCTGAGCATTAACTGTTGGGCGGCTTTCTTCCTGGTGTCATGTATTTACTCCCCAAATACCTGGAAGCCCTCACCCTGGGTCTACCACTGTGCCAGGGCCAGGTGGTACGTAGGAGCAGAGATGGGTAGGCTCTGGCCCTGATGGAGAATGTTTTGTCTGTAGTAAACTATACCAAATAATGATTTTTAAGTTTACAGAGAGGACTTCCCATCATGTTCAGTTTGTGTGTCGTTTTAAGGACACTGTTGTCCTCTTGCCCTTAAATTTGGTGCTTGAACCGAGGCTGCCAGCATATGTGCTGGTTGGTGACCCCCCGGCCCCTTGGGCTGCCCCAGGGGCTGCACTTTGACTGGCTCCTGAGGACGGCTCCTGTCCGTTCATCTCAGGAGAAGCGGTCCTTGTTCCAGTCCTGGGGTACTCCTGCTCGGACCGTGTGTGTCCCAGGCTCACCGCTCTCGTCCTCTCTTCGCTGGCACTGCATGAAGCAGTAAGCCGTCACGCTGCTGGACGCGCAGGGCAGAGCATGGCGGGGAAGGCAGAAAGTCGGGAAGCCAGGCTGAAGACCTGGGTGTGAGAAAGGCTGCGGGGGGCACTGCTCTGAATTCACGAAACAGCTCCTGATGGGGGAGAACTGTTTTTGTCTGAGAAAACTGAATTTGTTGATCATCACTTTTCTCAGCGTCTCAGCTGCCCCCACCCCCAGCCCTACAACTCCGTAGGGGGGAAAAGAGAACAGTCGATTCTCATATAACGAAGCTTACGTGCCGGAGAAACAATCAGGTAGATGAGAAAGAGTGACTGTGACATGTTGAGACCGCCACTGCTCATTTTACTCTGAACGTGTTTTCTTTTCTTAGACTGTTCTGTTCCATCTGTTTCTGGCATACCCAACAACATATCACAGAGTGCTGGGGTTTATTTCTTTTCTCCCTCCTTGCTGTGGTAGCCCCCAGTACTGAGAAAGCTGGTTTCATGACTACCCATTAGAAATGTTTATGTCAGTGCACATCACACTGCTTGTGAGTGACTACTCTGTGTGTCCGCTGCAGACACTGTCTCCTGTTTTCATAACAAATCCATAATGAGTCCCATAAAGGAAAAGCCTTTATGTGATTAGGCTTTAGGTGATTAGTTGGACATTTGAAAGTTTTCCTAGATTATGTTTTGGAAACATACATAATATTTATATTAAGAGATATTGTTATGATTCACAACTACGATGAAAAGAATCCAAAAGAGTCTATGAAATAAAATTGATAGTTTCTTGCTCTGAGAGGAACACGGTTAGCTCTCAAATGCTGTTGAAATCCGTTGTCACTCCTTTTGTTAATTTCCCAGGCAATTTTAAGTCTCGCTGCTTTTTAGTATACTTTTCTTACACATACAATTAATTCTCTTGTATAATATATAGAAGACTTTTCTTGATTTGAAAATGTGCATATACTTTCAAGTTATGAAATACTTTCTCCACCCTCTTCTTGTTGGACTCTAAGTGGGAAAAAATTGTATATATTAAAGAAATGTCATGTCCATGAAGATCTGGTTATTAACACAAGACCGTGTAACCATGGAGTCCAGAAACTCTAGCATAAAACAGTTGATGAGCTTTTTTTTTTTTCTGAAAAGGATAATAAATTTGATGAAAGTCCACATATTCTATGTATATGTAAATATTAGTTATGTGTCTTGATGTTTTGGAAGACAGTTTTATAGATAGTTTAAAACATCAAGGTTGAGAGTTTAAAACATTAAGAAGTGATCGTCTGTTAATTTTCTCTTAATATGAGTTTCATGAAGGGAAGCTGGCTTATTTAGGTCATCTGGAATGCCCAGCTGTTTTTTTTTTTTTTTTTACCACATTGAGGCTAAAGTAGATTCATCTACTTTAGGATTTTTATGCTAGTAATAATAAATTTATTGCTTAAAATACAAGGATCCTGTTTTCTAGAGGAATTGCTATTATCAGTGTATTAGTTCAATTTAACACTTATTTCTGTTGTTCTCCTATTAAAAAAAAAAGCCTTAAATGAGCCAGTGGTAGAGGTGTTGACTTCTTGTGAACACAGTGAAGCTTGACACAGACTCTGGTCTGAATGGCTCATGGTCACACGTCCATGAGGTATTCCCTGAAGGAATTTTGTAAAAACCTATTATTTGGGACTAGATTGCCTGGAGGTTTGTCCTGGTTGCTTCTTATCTCTAAATTTGTGTTTGATGGCAGCTGAGTCTGTAGGAATTGTATTCCCAAATGTGCTGTGTCATGTGTGTGTTGGAACAGCACATGTGAATCTAACAGAATAAAGTACAAAATACATACGCCGTTGAATAGTTTGCATGATGTCTGTCAAAGGTTTCCTTAGTAAATATTACTGTCTCGGTGAGGCTTAATACCACAGTATACACAGTTAAATTTTCTCAGTGAATTAATGTGGCTTCTTTAATGAGAGTATAAAGTCTGATAACCCCATGTTTTATGCCCATCCTTTTGATAACTGGAAATGACCCATGGCAGCTATTATTGATTGGGTGTCCCTTGTCAAAACCAGAAGCCACCACTTTAGAAAGTTTCCTTTGAATAGTATAAAATATGTCAAGATGAGAAACCAGGTGAGAGGATGCCTTGCATGATGTCACAGGTCAGGTTCAGTGGGAGTGCTTTTAAAACCTTAACCTATGCTGGGGACAGAGAATCCTGGCGTGCTGCAGTCCATGGGGTCACCAAGAGTTGGACACGACTGAGTGACTGAACTGACTGATGCTGGGGAGTGAAGGTACAAGGGGAAAAGATGAATAAGTCATGACAAGGGCTTCAGCCAATCCTACGGGGAGCTCCTATGAGCTAGGTTATTAGCCTTTCAGCATTTGCCTAACTAGGAGTGAGGGATCTGGACTTCTGTACCTCTGCAGTAATTACTCATTGCATGTGGGATGAGCCCAAAAGAATATGTCCTTGGGAGGACAAGGCCCTGAGGTTCTCAGCTGGATGCTGTCTGCTTCCAGCACCCCGCAGCTAGGGGAATGAGTGCTTCAGCAGACTGCCAGGTCCACTACAAATGCTGCTGTCTGTGAGGTGTGTACTTAAAAATGAGTATGTTAGGTATAGCTCTCTGAACCAGGTACTATGCCATCATAGCAATTGTGAGAATGGAAAAAGTCAAGCAACCAGTTTTAGAGGAATTCTGTTTCTCATTAAAGAACTAGTTAGAGACCATTCCTTCCCCCAGACCTTTTCCAATCTCTCTTCTTTCCAGCTCTGTTAGATTTCTCAGTATTAATGTTTAGAGTATCACTTTATATCTGTGTGTGAATGTGTGTGTCTGACTTTTCCCACCTGAGCCCTCAATCTCAAAGCCCTGTCCTGCTCTGATCTGTGTGTTCTAGAGCCTGGCTCAGCTGCAGGAGCCTCTCAGTAAATGTTGCTTGAATAAACAGCCTCAACTCTGACTCCCCTAAATAGTAGATGCCTGTGTTTGGTAGCTCATGTTAAATTGTGTCTTGGGTAAAAGAGATGGAAAGTTGCCTGGCAGCAGATTCTCCTGTTAAAACCAGCCACCATTTGTGACAGTTTTATCTTCAACCTCATCTACCCCAGAGCAAGGGAGGATGGCTTTTGGCTTTGTTTTTTTATCTGTCAAGGTCATCTGGTTATGGATAATGAATAGCTAAGTACCAGCAGATTGCCAAATATTTTGTAGCCTTCCCTAGTGGCTTAGATGGTAAAGAATCTGCCTGCAGTGGTGGAGACCTAGGTTCATCCCTAGATTGGGAAGATCCCCTGGAGAAGGAAATGGCAACCCACTCTAGTTATTCTTACCTGGAGAATTCCATGGACAGAGGAGCCTGGTGGGCTGCAGGCCATGGGATCACAAAGAGTTGGACATAATTGAATGACCAACACACTTTCTGTGAATACCACATTCTTTATACATTTGAATTTTTCTTGTTCCAGATACTTTTATCAACAGATATTATTAGATATTAATAATATCAATAGATATTATTCTTCTCTTTCTCAATTAGCATTTTCTAAAGTTATTTAATCAGTACTCTAAATTCAACAAATGATCTCATACAATTAGATTGTCAAGATAACTTGTGTCTAAAGGGAAATACACTTTTTTAAAAAGAATTGTCAGTAGTAAGAATGGTAAAGAGTTTTAGCTTTCATCCTGTTGGTGTTGTTTGAAATATAATCAGTGGACTTAGTATCAACAAATGTAAATATTTTATTTACAGTAGTTCTTAGAATTTTGTTTTTGTTAAAATTTATTTATATAAAAGGCAGATTTTCATGAAATAAAATCATTTTGAATTAAGGAAAATTTGCTTAAAATGTGACTTAAGAATTACATATTTCATAATTGGTCAGGCTAGCATTGTTGTACCCCTGTCGCAAAAAGTCAGTGATTTTGAATGAGATGAATTGATTCCAGAGAACATGGTTTTTCTTCTGATGTCATATTGTTTAAAGAAAAACAGTGTTTTGTGAACTTCATGTTCATGAAGGCATGATGGGACCCTTGACTCTCCTGCTTTTCTGTTTTCCTTTAATCTGGATTTCATCAAATTCTCTTTCTGCTCTTGAGATTTAGGGTCTCCTCAGTCAACAGTACTTTTGTCTTCCCCTCCCAGTGATTCCCAAAATTCGGTTTTTAAACTGTCTTGAAATAGGCTGAATGTGAGTCAGTGGTTGAATATGCATTGTTACTGATTACATTTTGGTGTAAGAAGGTATTTCCTAATGTATATATTTTGGGGCAACAATGACTTATAAATGCTTGAGCATTTGAAAATTCAGAGTAGTGTGCAGTTGAGCACATTTGTTTAGTGGCTATGAAATATCTGAGTTGTGAGGAAGAGAGACTGACTTAATTGGCATCCCAACAGCAATTCCCTTGGAACTTCCTGCCTTAGATTAAATATAAACCGCTGCAGCCATTTAGTGCAGCCAGAAAAACCGAGAAAAACTCATTAGATGTGCTTGAGACAGCTGTCATCGAAGGTTTGGTGTGGTTCTTGCAGTGGGTTTTACTGCCCTGTCTTTCTGCTGGCTGAATCACTGCTGCTGAATTAGCCATCATTTATGACTGATGTAGCATGACTCTAAGCACTAAGCTGTAAGAGTCTGTCTTTGTTTAAAGGACAAGAGAACAAAAGTATGAAGTATTATTAATGAGGCTGCTTTCCATTGCATTTAATAAAGTGACAATTGTGATGTTGCTAATGATATTCTTAATAATATAGGACAGTTTAAAAATAAGGTGAAACTAAATTTCTGGACACTGGTTTATTGGCTATGTATATGAAAAGCTTAAGGAAAATGTATAAAAGACTAGAAACAAGAGTATTTAACTCACAGAGCAGTCAGTGAAGGAGAAGAGTTTATAAAGAAGTTTATCTTAATTAAAAGTTTATATTAATACAGTATAAAAAGGAAATGAGAAGGGAAAAGCAAGTGAACTAGAATGTTAAAAGTAAGATGTAGCAGCAATAACAATTAGAAAGACAAAATACAGGTTCTTAGATTGAGTTTTTTCAACTCAGTCAACTCAGATATTCATTTTTAGGAAACCACTTAAAACATAATGACATAAGTAATTTGGATGGAGGATGGAGATGAGGATGGAGAAAATAATTCATGGAAATCATAAATGTATATGCAGTTTCTCCAAAACCATTTAACAATCTTTTAAAATGCTATAAGAAGCCTAGACAGGATGGAGAGAGTGTACCTGAATCGTTTGGCCTCTTGTGTAGCTTGTGACCAAAACTCATACAAGAAAACGTGATTCAGTTTCTTGGAGACTACTTCAGAACTTAGAATGTCAAAAAGAAAAAACAGTCACGTTAAACAATTTTCTAGAATCTTTTATCAAACTATACTTACTTGGAATCCCACTTCTGTTTTACAAGTACCGACTACCTCTGTGCTTTAAAACAGTTTTTTTTCCTGAGAAAAAGATGTTTAACATACAGTGTGCTTAAAAATGCTGGATATTTTAGACAGAGATAGCTATTCTGATTAATTTATAAATGCAGAAGAGACGTAATTGACATTCAATTGGTTTATAAACCTGCTGATAGAAAGTGGATGGACATTTCCAGAGAGCTGGAATCTGATTCCTCCAAGTCTAAAAGCTTGATGCTGCTAGTAAGTAAAACCCTAAATTATCCTACTGTGTAATAAAATAAAAACTATGTCATTATTAGGTTTTTTATGAATCATAAATATTTTCTTTTTAATTAGCCCTCAATTGCACATTCTCAATTTTTACATCTATGTATTTTAAACATATACAATAATATATCCTAAAAATGTATCCAATAAAGAATTAAAAATGAGTTAAATAAGAACATAATGACAAGTTTTTGCTTCTGGCCGTAAGTGCAACTGGTACTGGGCTAGCCCTGCTATCATAAACAGGTAGAAAACTATACAAAATAGAAAAACATCTGTTGGAGATATTGACCTGCAGTTATCATAGGACTGTAATCTGTGAGAGAGACGTTATCCTATGATAACCCCAGGTTTCCGTCTGGAGGAATTTTGTGATTCTGGCACAAGGAAGAAGGATCCCCAGGGTATTGCAGCCTCACTGAACTAGAGGTCCAAAGATCCAAACTCAGGAAGAGTGAGGGCCCTGGAACTTCCAGACACAAAATCAAAGAAGGGGAACCACCCCTTAAGAGTCTTGGGAATCTTCTTGGTGTCCCCCGGAATCTTAGACTGACTGTTAAGCCATACATGCATAGACTGAGGCTCCATGATTCAAGGCGTGAACAACCACCAGGAACTTGTAAGCTGACAACCACTAGAGATTTAACAAGTGAGAGATTTTCACTTTCTAACCAGTTAAAGTGGAAAGGACTTGTGAACAACCAGGATATTCAGCAAAGACCCCAGAATGGCCATTCATGCTTTTGCAGTATGACTGGAGACTTTCCCCAACAAAGGTTGAAAATAAGCCTTGAATGAATTAAGCTGACGTACAAAATGAACAGCCTCAAAACTTTTTAAAGAAGTTCAGTCGCTCAGTCGTGTCTGACTATTTGCGACCCCATTAACTGCAGCACACCAGGCCTCCTTGTCCATCACCAACTCCCGGAGTCTACCCAAACCCATGGCCACGGAGTCGGTGATGCCATCCAGCCATCTCATCCTCTGTTGTCTCCTTTTCCTCCTGCCCCCAATCCTTCCCAGCATCAGGGTCTTTTCCAATGAGTCACCTCTTCGCATGAGGTGGCCAAAGTATTGAAGTTTCACCTTCAACATCAGACCTTCCAGTGAACACCCAGGACTGATCTCCTTTAGGATGGACTGGTTGGATCTCCTTGCAGTCCAAGGGACTCTCAAGAGTCTTCTCCAACACCACAGTTCAAAAGCATCAATTCTTCGGCACCCAGCCTTTTTCACTGTCCAACTCTCACATCAGTACATGACCGCTGGAAAAACCATAGCCTTGACTAGACGGACTTTGTTGACAAAGTCTTTGCTTTTCAATATGCTATCTAGGTTGGCCATAACTTTTCTTCCAAGGAGTAAGCGTCTTTTGATTTCATGTCTGCAGTCACCATCTGCAGTGATTTTGGAGCACAATAAAATAAAATCTGACACTGTTTCCCCGTCTGTTTCCCATGAAGTGATGGGACCAGATGCCATGATCTTAGTTTTCTGAACGTTGAGCTTTAAGCCAACTTTTTCACTCTCCTCTTTCACTTTCATCAGGAGGCTTTTTAGTTCCTCTTCACTTTCTTCCATAAGGGTGGTGTCATCTGCATATCTGAGGTTATTGATGTTTCTCCCAGCAATCTTGATTCCAGCTTGTGCTTCTTCCAGCCCAGCGTTTCTCATGATGTACTCTGCATATAAGTTAAATAAGCAGAGTGACAATATACAGCCTTGACGTACTCCTTTTCCTATTTGGAACCAGTCTGTTGTTCCATGTCCAGTTCTAACAGTTGCTTCCTGACCTGCATACAGGTTTCTCAAGCGACAGGTCAGATGGTCTGGTATTCCCATCTCTTTCAGAATTTTCCACAGTTTATTGTGATCCACACAGTCAAAGGCTTTGACATAGTCAATAAAGCAGAAGTAGATGTCTTTCTGAAACTCTCTTGCTTTTCTGATAATCCAGCAGATGTTGGCAATTTGATCTCTGGTTCCTCTGCCTTTTCTAAAACCAGCTTGAACATCTAGAAGTTCATGGTTCATGTATTGCTGAAGCTTGCCTTGGAAAATTTTGAGCATTACTTTACTAGCATGTGAGATGAGTGCAATTGTGCAGTATTTTGTGCATTCTTTGGCATTGCCTTTCTTTAAAGACCCCTCCCAAGAAAAATCCAAATGGCATTCAGAGTGTTCAAAATCCAACTTTAAAAAATTACTAGATGCATAAAGAAGCAAGAGAATGTGACTTATAACCAGGAGAGAAGTTAGTTAATAAAACAGATCTAGAAATGACAGTAGTAGAGTTAGCAGATATGGAGTTTTCAAAAGCAAGTATGAAAATAAATTTAAAAGGATTTTATAACTGTTAATGTAAATAAAAAAGAAACAGAAAATATAAAAATAACCAAGTATTTTTCTAGAAGTGAAAAATAAACTATCTGAATCAAAAAGTTCTCTACATGGGCTTAATAACAGGTTAGATACTATAAAAGAAAATATCAGTGAATTTGAAGACTGCATGTTGAAGCTAAACCATGGAGAGAAAAAAAAAAATTGAGAAACAAAAACAAACACAGTCTCATTCAACTGTAGAACTATACTAAGTGACCTAACATGATGTATTTGAAGTCTTAGGATAGGGGTGAGGGAATACAAAAATTATATGAGGAAAAAGCAGCCAAAAATGTTATGAATTTGATAAAATAGACAAATCCAAATACTTGAGAAGCTCAACAAATCTGAAGGAGATGACTCCAGTTAAAGCAAATTATTATCAATTCACAGAAAACCAAAGATAGTAAGGAAATCTTAAAAGCAGCCAGATATGAAAGCACATTATACATAGGGAGAAAAATATAAGGAATAACTTCATCTGAAACAGTGAAAGTCAGAAGACAGTGGAAAGACATCTTCATATGAAGCCTGCCTTGACTGCCATATTTAAAACCACAGCCCCTCCCCACACGCCCTGCCTCCCTTACCCAGGCCTGTTCATATGTTCTGTATGACATTTACCATTTCATAATACACTGCATTGTTGTTGTTGTTTAGTGACTAAGTCCTGTCCAGCTCTTTTGCAACCCCATGGACTATAGCCCTCTATGCTCCTTCTGTCCATGGGATTTCCCAAGCAAGAGTTCTGGAGTGGGTAGTCATGCTCTCCTCCAGGAGCTCTTCCTAACCCAGAGATCGAACCCGCATCTCCTGTGTCTTCTGTGTTGGCAAGCAGCTTCTTTACCTGTTGCACCACCTGGGAAGCCCCAATTTATCTTTAGCACTTAGGAAAATGTCTTGCGCATCGTAGCTGCTTGGCAAATATTTATTTTATGAATACTTTATGAAAGATTAGCAGTTGTTGGTAAGTGCATTAGTCAGAGTTCTCCAGAGAAACAGAACCAACAACATATTTGAATATCTTATATACATATATATTATTATATATATTTTTAACATATAATATAATTATATATATTATAAAATTTCTTATATATATATATATACATAAGGTATACAAATATCCTGTTGGTTTGTATGTTATATATATATAGGGGCTTCATCAGTGGCTCAGTGGTAAAGAATCTGCCTGCAGCTTAGGAGATGTGGATTCAGTCCCTGGGTCGGGAAAACCCCCTGGAGAAGAGCATGGCAACCCTCTCCAGTATTCTTGCTGGGAAAATCCCATGGACAGAGGAGCCTGGCGGGCTGAAGTCCATAGGCTTGCAAAGAGTTAGAAACAGCTGAGCACACAATATAGATGCAGAGACAGAGAAATTTTTTTTAAGCAATTGGCTAACATGATTTTGGAGGCTTGACACTTCCAAAACCTACAGGATAGGCTGGCAGGCTGGAAACCCAGGAAAGTTTCAGTTCAGAGTCCAAGGCCACCTACTGGCAGAATTCCTGCTGGCTGGGGGAGGTCAGGCTTTTCTGCTAAGACCTTTAACTGATGAGTTGAGGCGCATCCCATTAGGGAGGGTAATCAGCTGTACTCACAGAGTCCACCAGTGTGAATGTCAGCCTCATTCAGAAAAACACTTTCACAGAAACATCTCGAATAATGTTTGACCAAATATCTAGGTACCATGGCCTAGCGAAGATGGCACATATAATTCACCTTCAGAATAGGATGTGGAAAATAACTGATATGTGAGTGTAAGTCAGTAAAATCACTTAGGAAGATAATTTGGCAACATCTGGTGAAGTAGAATATGTGCATATTGTATCACCGAGCAGTTTTACTTGTAGTTATGTACCCCGGGAAACATGTATACGAAGGCACAAGTGTTGCTTGTAAGAAGGACAGAAACCACAAATGAAGAAAATAGAAATAATCTAAATGCTCATGTGGTAGGAAGATGAATCAATTATAGTGTTTTCCTAGAGTGGAATATTTTACCTCAGTTAAAACCAGTGAAGCAAATATACATGTATCAACATAGATTAATTTTTAAAATATTGAATGAAAAATTATTTGCAGAAGGATATATATAGTCTGATACTACTTACATCAATTTTGACAACTCAAAACAGTGTTATTTGTTGCATTAGTATTTATCAAGATTCTTTTTGCTACCTAAGAGCCTTCTGTTTAGTATTGTGAAAGATAGCCGCTGAAGCACAGCCTTTTATTTCTGCTGCGTTGTGTATAGGGGACTAAAGATCCGTGTAAAAAGTTGTTCATTTGTTCAATAGAAGCTTGTTTTTTTTTTTTTAATTATTGTTTTAGCCATACATTGTTATGATATCACCATGGGTTTACATATGCTTCCCCCTCCGGGTCCCCCCCTCCCTCCTCCCTCCCCCCCCGGGAAATCTCGCTGCACCAGTCCCGAGCATCAATCCTGGGCTGGCGATTGATTAGACACATGACAATTAACATGCTTCAATGCCCTTCTCCCAT
>ML662442.1:41562402-41619480 GCA_007570785.1 Antilocapra americana
TCCCAGGGACAGCAGAGCCTGGTGGGCTGCCGTCTATGGGGTTGCACCAAGTCGGACAGGACTGAAGTGAGTTTGCTGCAGCAGCAGGCGGGGTGGAGTGAGGTGGAGGCGAGTGTGCCATAAGAGGTCAGGTGATAATGAGTGATGTTGAGCATCTTTTCAACGAATGTATAAGAAAGCTGTGGTACATATACACAATGGAATATTACTCAGCATTAAAAAAAAATTCATTTGAAGCAATTCTACTCAGATGGACGAAACTGGAGCCCATTATCCAGAGTGAAGTAAGCCAGAAGCAAAAACAACAATACAGTATATTAACGCATATATATGGAATTTAGAAAGACGGTAACGAGAACCCAACATGTGAGACAGCAAAAGGAACGCAGATGTATAGAATAGACTCGTGGACTTTGTGGATGAGGGTAAGGGTGGGATGATATGGGAGAAGGGCATTGAAGCATGTTAATTGTCATGTGTCTAATCAATCGCCAGCCCAGGATTGATGCTCGGGGCTGGTGCAACGAGATTTCCTCGGGGGAGGGAGGAGGGAGGGGGGTTCCGGAGGGGAAGCATATGTAAACCCATGGTGATATCATGACAATGTATGGCAAAAACAATAAAAAAAATAAAATTAAATTTAAAAAAAAAAAAATAAAAAAAAAATAAAAAAGCACAGTTGGCATGGAATATTACATTAGTTTTAGGTGTATGACATAGTGATCCAGCAATCAAATGTATTACAGTAAATGATCACCATGGCAGGTCCCATACAAAATTATTACAGTATTATTGACTATAAAGAATAGGCTGTAAGTAAAAGTCATTTTGAGTCATGACATTCATATATATCTATTGATATTTTCAACTTAAATATTTCACTATGTTTTGTTAATAAAGTGATTAACTGCAAAATAAGTTAAAATTGATGTCATCTTTTTTTCTAACTTTCTTATTCAGTCATAGGTTTGCGGTAAAGATACACCAGTAAATTTTTTTTTAACTTAATATGTAACAGTATTCTCACAAAAAACTATATTCTACTAAGTTCCCTGTGCTGATTTTGTTTCCTTTGTAGTTATCTGACGATGGTCGCTACGTCTTATTGTCAATAAGGGAGGGATGTGACCCTGTAAACCGACTCTGGTACTGCGACCTCCAGCAGGAGCCCAGTGGCATCACTGGTAAGCTGTCTCTCAAACACAGATGATTATCCCAGAGAGCCCCATTAAGAAGCAGTTACGCTGGTCTTCTAATTGATTTCCCAAGAAACCTTCTTCCATTTAATCACGTCATCTCAGGTCTTATGATCTTTTCTTTTGATATTATTCCTTAAAATGAAAACAAATTGAACGAAGCACTTGTTGGCTTTAGCGTTTTTTCTGTAGACCAAGGCTAACCGTATTTTTTGTATGTTTCTCTGTGTGAAAGTATCCTGTCTGTGTTGCAGATGAAGAGTGTTCAGGAGAAGCTGGCCCTTTGATCTGTAACATATTATTACTGTCTAGATGTAATGGGGCAGACTGTCACGGGAAAGAGATCGGACACCAGTGACAATTTATCAGGCTAACATGTAATCATAAGAAGCTTCTCAGTACTGGACACACATACAGTATTAGCTTGACTTGATTCCTGAAACTGTAGGTATCAAGATAGGACCAGCCAGTTGAGAATTCTGGAGATGGCTTATTTTAAATGTTGTTTTCCTCCAACATTTATATCATATCAGCACCATCATCAAGCATTAAAGCTTTTCAACAGCACTATTTACTGTGCTGAGAATTCCCAGACCCAAAAACTATCAGGGATATTAGCACCCAGTGCTTGAGCTCATGCTTAGTTGGGTCAGTCACGTCCGACTCTTTGGAACCCCATGGGCCATAGCCTGCCAGGTTCCTCTGGCCATGATATTCTCCAGGGAAGAATACTGGAGTGGGTTGCTATACCCTCCTCCAGGGGATCTTCCCAACCCAAGAATTGAACCTGTGTCTTCCTGCATTGCAAGCAGATTTTTTTTACCACTGAGCCACTGTAGAAGCCCTTAGCACCCAGATTATGGCACAATTACCCCATATTCTGGTTAATATGAAATAAATACATTTTAGAGATGTGTATGGTCAGTCTCTCAGTTGTTTGTGACTCTTTGTGACCTTATGGGCTATAGCCCACCAGGCTCCTCTGTCAGTGAGATTCTCCAGGCAAGAATACTGGAATGGGTTGCCATTTCCTACTCTAGGGGATCTTCCTGACCTAGAGATCAAATCCACTTCTCTTGCGTCTCCTGTATTGGCAGATGGACTCTTTATCACTAGTGCTGCATAGGAAGCCCCACATTTCAGAGATAATTGGCACAAATTTTTAAAAATATACAATATTGTACCCATGTCTAGTTGTTGATTACATTCCCTTATTATTAATATTTTATCTATATTACATTATGATCAGAAAGTATATACCATTTTATATCATTAATTGGGTACTGCATCATTTTTAAACTTCTTTGAGCAAGATCCGTAAAAGAAAAAGATACATTTTGATCTCATGAATACTACATCCACCTTGTCTCTGAAAGACACACAGCCCAGCTCAAGAATCACTCACCTGAGTTGGGCCTGTCATTTTTTTTTTTTTATTGCTTTATTAGCATTAAACCTATGAACAACATTAGCCTCAGAGGAGTTCTTTTGAATGCAGTCCTAGGGTTCTGAAAGCTCTCAACAGTTGCAGGGATTGATCAGTACTAAGAAAATGAACTGGAAATCAGTTCCCACTCTTGGATTCAAAAGTCAATTGTGTAGGTCAGGATTAGAAAGATCTTTGTGTGTGTGTGTGTGTGTGTGTGTGTGTGTGTGGGTGGGTGGTTGGGGGGATGGTAGTGTGTGTGTGTGTTTAATTGGTTGCTGATTTGTTGTGAGTTAATTATATGAATTGGGGCTTCCTACGTGGCTCAACAGTAAAGAATCTGCCTGCCAATGCACGAGGCACAGGTTCGATTCCTGGATCAGGAAGATCCCCCAGAGTAGGAGGCTACCCAATGCAGTATTCTTGCCTGGGAAAATCCCACGGATAGAGGAGCCTGGCAGGCTACAGTCCATGGGATTGCAAGCAGTCAGACACATCTAGCGACTGAGCACCCATGCACAATTACATGATTATGAATGGTTAGAAAAAACAAGTACTGTGGGTGAGTTTAACAGTTGAAGACACTGAGTATATTTGGTTTATAACAGGAGAGACATAGAAGATTGACACTGTGATTGTTAAATTTTTTAAAATAGTTCCTCTTCAATACAGTTGGGTATATTGAGACATTAAGACTTTAAAATCTCAACTGTACCACTAAATAATTGGTGACCTGGGAAAGTTATCCTTTCTCTCTTCATATTTGCACAACTACAAATGAGGCAGTGGTACCTACTTCATGATACCTCCTCAGCAATAGGTAAATGATACCTACTTAGCAATCGTGAAGAATAATGAAAATGCACAGGGAAGGGCTTAGCAGGGTTCCTGGCGTAGAATGGATTCTCACATATGCCTTCTTTCTTTATCCGTTTGTTTTTTGACTGAAAGGGGAATATTTGGAGTCATGACACAATGGTTATAGGTAGTAGATTAAATAGATTGAAGATGCTCTAAAAGTAATGTATGTTTAGTATCAAAGCTGCTGTAAACACAGATCTTGGTATTATTTTATGTAAAACCTGATTCATAATCAGCAGAGTCCTTATATGAAAGAAAACATGAAGAGGTGTGCCTCTCATGGGGGACATGTTTAATTTTTCAGGTTGATAACTGAAAATTCCAGAGTGCGTATACCCAGATGGGGACCATGACTGCCACCCAGAATCTTTTTCTTGCTGTTCTCTTACTGCTCCCACATTTTTGTTGCCCTGTTTAAACTAAGGAAGAATAATATTTAAGTTAAATGCTAAATGTGCTAGTTAACTGAAATATTAGTTGAGTTAAACTGAATAGTTGGTGACTGAAAACTAAATCCAGTGTTAAGAAATCATCAATATTATACTGCATAAATTGATACCCCTTGTGATAACCTCAGGCCTTTCTGTTACCATTTTAATCATGTTTACCTTAAAGGCAGGAAGATTTACTAGCATTTCCCTACACATTAATTCTTTATTTATTAGGGCATCACTAAATATCCTGTCTGGAGAACAAAATAATTTCACTGAGGAAGCTCTTTTGTAACATTTCCGTCATCTTTGTTTTCTAAGAAAACCTTCTGCCTGTGTGCATTTTGAAATGAGAAGCACCAAAAAATGGCCAGTGGCTACTTAATACCGCAGAAGAAGATAACACATAAGGAGCACAAAACTACATAAATATAGAATGGAAAAAATCTTAAAATCTTGAGAGTTAAAAGTATGCTCTCTGAGTGAGTTACATTTATGCCAATTTGATTTTCTGTTCAAGGACTAGCTGACCCTGCTCTGTGCTACTCTGTGAGCAAGACCTTTCTTTTACCCTTGCCTCTCTTTGGAGAACCTCACTTCTGCCATTTGCCTTTGCAGTATTTTTACTTAGTAGTAATATGACCATGTTTCTCGCAAACTGTGGGCCGTGGCTGTTCACAGGAACTGCAGCGGATGCTGTAGCTGCTCCTGCCCTTACTTTTCGGAACAGGTAACTAACTCCCCTGCCTCACTTCACTCATCACTGGATGGAAACTGCGTTTGGCCTATTGTCTGGGCCTTAGAGCTCTCTATAATTTTCCAAGTGTTCAAAATAGCTAAGCAGGCCCCCTCCAAGGAATATTGCACCGTCTTCTGCACTGGCTGCCGGAAACATGTCCCAAGTCACCGTCTGCTTTCTCTGGGGAAAGAGGCACTCTGCCCTAGGAGTTAACATGCTTCCTCTTGCTTTTGTGATACCTTTCCTGCTTCTGGCCCTTCTGCCCCTTCCCCTGTTTTGGTTTCTTTTTTCTCTCCATACAAAAACCTTGTGTGTGTGATTCCTTTTGAGCTGCACAAGGCTAAGGACCTTGTCTGTCTCACTCGCCATGGGGTCCCCAGCACCTAGAACAGGACCTGACAACAACAGAGATTCTCTCCTTGACCAGACTTGAGTCACACTCCTCTGAGCCTCTTCTCAGTTAGGCTTCAGTCTTAGTTCCTTGTATCCCCACTCAACCTTTCTGGGCCCGCATAGCCCCAGTTGTAGTGAGAATCCTACTAAGTCAGTTTAAAGATAGTCCTGTACCCTTGGTATGGATCCAATTCCTCTTCCCGCAGCTATCCCCCGTATGCTTAACCTGCCTTCACCCAGAATCCCCATACCCTGATGTCTTCGCTTAGTAACTTTCCATCCACCAACCCCCTCATTCTTCTTATTGGCCATAAACCTCCACCTGTCTTTTCTGTATTTGAGTTCCATGTGATCTCTCTCCCTTATTGTGGTAGTCTTGAGTAGTCTTCATTACCATTTTAACAAGGGTCGGATAACTTTTCTTTAACACAAACTCATAGTAGGTGGGTACCAGCTTGTCTCCGATGACTTCTCTTGCCCCTTTAGAGATCCTGTGCCCAGGTGGCTCTGCTTGAGAAGCCACCCTGTTCATTTACTTGTGAGTAATCTTTACCCTTCTGGCCTGTTTAACTTTTTTGAATTAATTTTTTTGTTTTCTATTAAATCCTGAGAACGATAAAAGAAAGTATAGACTGTGTTTCTCCTGTCTGTTTATCTTATGCTTCTCTTGTTTACGGTGGAAAGTATAGAGGTACCAAGGTATCACTTAGGACACCAGGCAGCATGACATTTTATTAGTTCTGCAGTGGAAAAGGCAGCTGAGTCTTGACCCCTGCAATTCTTAGTGTGACTCATGCCTGTGGAGTAGCTGAAATTAAATCATCTGGAACCTTGCAAGAGTATGATTTGTGTCTAGATTTTCTTCTATTTCTGTACCTTTCAAGTCAAGACTACTATTTCTTTTGAAATATATATATTTATGCGTGTATATATTTTGTTTCCTAAATTCGCTATAAATATTATGAATACATAAAGTGGTTTCACACTGACTAAATTTAGAGTAAATGTTCACATATTTTCTGCATTACAATTAAATGTCAGACCTCAAAGTTTTCCTTTTTCTTGCCAATATGTGAACTTTTAAAACATTTTCATGAAAATTTATACCCTAAAAATACAAAAGATGATTTTCAACATGCTTTTATACATGTTTAACTTTGTGTATTGTATTTCTAAATGTTCTTTAGAAAACATTTGGGAAAGTGGAAGAAACTGCTAACTTCTTTTAAATTTGGTTACTTCGCTTGTCTTTACCTTATCAAAAAATGTATATAAGGCTCAGTCTGAAACAGGATTATGTGAATGTTATATTTAGCTATGAAGCAGACAGGTATCTATGCTGTACTTTGTGCCAGGCGCTGTGCTGGGTGATGGCAGTGATGACAGCCTGTCCCTGCTGGCTGTGTGCTCCCCCCAGTTGGATGGAGGCCATGAGACGGCCAGTGCACAGTGTGAGGGTTTATCAACAGTGCTGTCACCAAGCACACATGTCCAGGCCCAGAGTTAGGACCTGTCTAGAGTTTGGAAACTCTAAACCCCGTCACTCCTCTCTACTGTCTGTCTTTTGTTTGTTCCCGTTTCTTTTGAGTTCTTTCATTTTTCTTAAGTAGGTCAGGTACTTTTACCCCTATTTTATAGGATAATCAACAGCAAAAGACCATTTGGCCCTATTCTGAATAAATGTACAACTATATAAGAAGTTTTTAAATAGGATCCATAAAAAGTAATTATTAGGTGCAAAGAACTTTGAATGTCTAAAATCTTTGTTGTTAGTAACTTAACACCATTCTGCTTCAGTGTCATCATCCTTAAAATGGACCTGAAGTGTTCTTTGCTCATGACACAGCATTTAGGGACAAAAGTAAAAGATGCTTGCTCCTTGAAAGAAACCTTATGACAAACCTAGACAGCGTATTAAAAAGTAGAGACATCATTTTGCCAATAAAAGTTCGTACAGTCATACGAGCTATGGTTTTTCCAGTAGTCATGTACAAGACTCTGATGTGTGAGAACTGGACCATAAAGAAGGCTGAGCACTGAAAAATTGATGCTTTCAAATTGTGGTGCTGGAAAAGACTCTTGAGAGTCCCTTGAACAGCAGGGAGATCAAACCAGTCAATCTTAAAGGAAATCAACCCTGAATACTCATTGAAAGGACTGATGCCGAAGCTCCAATACTTTGGCCACCTGATGCCAAGAGCCAACTTAATAAAAAAGACCCTGATGCTGGGAATATTAAGGGCAGGAGGAAAAGGGGGCAGTAGAGGATGAGATGGTATCACCAACTCAATGGACAGGAGTTTGAGCAAACTCAGGGAGATAATGAAGGACAGGGAAGTTTGGGGTGCAGCAGTCTATAGGGTTGCAAAGAGTCGGACATGATTGGGCAACTGAGCAACAACATTGGAGGAAAAGAAGAGTGATGCTGACATGCTGAGTTTTGTAAGGAAATAGAAGCTTATCTTGCCTGGAAACTCCCATGGACAGAGGAGCCTGGTAGGCTGCAGTCCCTGGGATCACAAAGAGTCAGAGTGACTTCATTTTCACTTTCATGCATTGAAGAAGGAAATGGCAACCCACTCCAGTGTTCTTGCCTGGAGAATCCCAGGGACGGAAGAGCCTGGTGGGCTGCAGTCTATGGGGTCGCACAGAGTCGGACACGACTGAAGCGACTTAGCAGCAGCATCAACAGAAGCTTACCTTAAGCTTCATCCAGACTTTTACTAACCTGTCTCTCAGCTTTTTAGCTTTTTTTGCTGAAAGTTTGATCATTTTAGATTGATTAAATTTTTAGCACTCACCATGTCTTCATTTTAATGCTTTCATGCCATTTAAGAAAACTAGCTTTCACTGCATTAGAAATCAATCTACACTACATGCTAACATAGTACTACAAAAGGAAGCTTCAGTCAGTCAGTCAGTTCAGTCGCTCAGTCGTGTCCCTACTCTTTGCAACCTCATGAACCGCAGCACGCCAGGCCTCCCTGTCCATCACCGACTCCCAGAGTCCGTCCAAACCCATGTCCATCAAATCGGTGATACCATCCAGCCATCTCATCCTCTGTCTTCCCCTTTTCCTCCTGCCCCCAATCCTTCCCAGCATCAGGGTCTTTTCCAATGAGTCAACTCTTCGCATGAGGTGACCAAAGTATTGGAGTTTCACCTTCAACATCAGACCTTCCAGTGAACACCCAGGACTGATCTCCTTTAGGATGGACTGGTTGGATCTCCTTGCAGTCCAAGGGACTCTCAAGAGTCCTCTCCAACACCACAGTTCAAAAGCATCAATTCTTCGGTGCTCAGCCTTTTTCACTGTCCAACTCTCACATCCATACATGACTACTGGAAAAACCATAGCCTTGACTAGATGGACCTTGTTGGCAAAGTAATGTCTCTGCTTTTCAATATGCTATCTAGGTTGGCCATAACTTTTCTTCCAAGGAGTAGGCGTCTTTTGATTTCATGGCTGCAATCACCATCTGCAGTGATTTTGGAGCCCCCCAAAATAGAGTCTGATACTGTTTCCACTGTTTCCCCATCTATTTTCCATGAAGTGATGGGACCAGATGCCATGATCTTAGTTTTCTTAATGTTGAGCTTTAAGCCAACTTTTTCACTTTCCTCTTTCACTTTCATTAAGAGGCTCTTTAGTTCTTTTTAACTTTCTTCCATAAGGGTGGTGTCATCTGCATATCTGAGGTTATTGATATTTCTCCCAGCAGTCTTGATTCCAGATTGTGCTTCTTCCAGCCTAGCGTTTTTCATGATGTACTCTGCATGTAAGTTGTCTAACTGAATAAAACAGCCATGCCGTGTGGGGCCACCCAAGACGGAAGGGTCATGGTGGAGAGGTCTGACAGATTGTGGTCCACTGGAGAAGGGAATGGCAAGGCACTTCAGTATTCTTGCCTTGAGAACCCCATGAACAGTATGAAAATGAAGCTTAGTGTTTGCCAGACACTTAAATTATTCACCCAGCCATCTCTGCAATGCAAGGCGGGTAATGTATCTGGGACAATTTTGACTCCCATATGCATGCCTGGTGGGGCTGGCCATCTTTCAAAGGCAGAGAGGAAAGGTAGGGGTGGGGGTGAATAAACATTCAAGGAACTTGAAACAAATGAGTCTTCTCAAGTTGAGCAAAGTCATCAGAGCATTAAAAAGTCAGACTAAAGAGGAGGACTTCTGTGAGAGACAGGGAGTTATCAGAAAATAAGTTTGTGTTTCTGGTTGGGAGTGCCAGCAACCCAAAAGAATTGGAATATCAAAAGACAGTATAAAAGAAAATAAACATTAATTTTGAAGTAAAATATGAAGTACTAGTGACAAAATTAATAATTTTACCAGTTTTTAAACTAGTGATTATAAAGGTGTTTTCTTACGAAAATGGCTGTGTGCCCTGAGAGATGGAAATTAGATTTTTATAAGTTCACTGTTAGCAAATAAATAGTGCTGTTCTGAAACCACATTCTGCCTATTTTTGTCATCTGAGGAATGCTGGGGTGATAACCAGCATTGGGATGGTAGTATTTTCTTAGCATTTCCTGTGTGCCAAGTTCCAGATATCCCATTGTCTTTTCAACAGCCTCTAAGGAGCCTGTGTTGTTACCTGGAGGAAACTGAGAAGGGTGAGGCCAGTTAGTTTTTCTGATGCCTTTGAAAGATTCAGACCCAGGTCAGTTGGATTCCATGCCCATGTTTTAGCCATCACCGTGTGGCAGGTTGACAGAATGAAGGCATCAGGCCAGAGAGAACGGCAGCCTTCTGCTCTCCTCAGTCCTGGAACATGACCCGTGTCTGCTCTGCATTTGTTAACTGTTGTCAGAGGCCAAGGCCTCCGTGTTCTGTCAATGCAAGTGCACTTTTTAGTTCCTGTTATGAGAGAGCTTATAAAACATTTTCTATGGAATATACTTAATAACATTGATTTTCAAAGAAAGCAATGCAAGTAATGAATTGTTCTAGAGAAAGTTTTAGATAACTTATTTTAAGCTCACCTTCACTCAGTAAACTAATCTTTCCCCCACCAAGAAACAGATTTATAAAAAGGAATTTCAGTTTCAGTGTAGAGAAGTTTGGGAATTGAATTCTGTTGACTTCAAAGGGAAGAACCATTTACATACAAAAATACCTCAGAAGAGGTGGGCAAAAGTGAGATGGTTTTAGAGTTTAGCCACATCTCTCTTTTTTTTTTAAAGTAACTTCTTTTTTTTTTAATCAATAGCGTTTTAACTTGTGAATAATAAAATGGAATGAGTCCCATTGTTCAACTGGAATACCATTTCTGTTAAATTATCTTGTAGCCAAAGCCTGAAGAGCATGGGTTCCCAGAGATCCAAACGATTCCATGAGCCCTCGTTTTACACATGCTGCCCTGTGAGCCTGTACTTGAACAGCTTTTCATATTATAGTTGGATTTGTATAAGTCCAGCAACATTTCTAAGTCTGACTTGTGTGCATTTATGACTAAAGTCAGTGTTTCAGAAATTGGTGGCAGATAATGACCACAAACTTTTTTTTATTGTCTTGGTGCTGTTTGGAGCTTGATTATTTAAAACAAGTGCATGACGTCTTCAGGTTCACCGACTATACAGAGGTACTAAAGGAACTTGACGCTGTGTTTTGCCTTTGTTTCAGTCACTTTTTTACAGGCAGGGGAAAGTAGGGTCATAATAAATACCAATCCAATGGCTGTAAGACCTTTTCAGTCAGAAACCATAAGATGGTTACTTTGAGAAATAAAGGTTTCACATCAGGAAATGCTTTATTGTCAGGGGAACATTTAAGGAATCTGACATTTGCCTGAACTAAGACTTTGTGTTTACAAATGTCATGGTCTAGAAAATTGTTTCATCATTCTTATAATAAACAAATGTAGCTTTCTGACTCTGCAAATTTTGCATCACCAACTAATTTTTTTACTTTGTCTTATTAGGAATAATAGTCTTTGGGTTTATTTTCCTTTTAAAAGGTTGTTTTACATAAACTAAGATGCATTTGTCTTTGAATGGATCACCTGCTTTGGGGGTCAGCAATTTGTCACTGGAAAAAAAACTCTTTGACTCAGACTTGGAACTTAATTATTTATGACAATTAATTGTAAGGACTTTAGTTTGTGGGGATGTGGCAGGTGATATAATAATCTACTTGAATAATCTAATTGAAACAACCAAAATGTTGTAAAAAGTTATAAAGCATCTACTAAATATATTGCTAATTGGCACAAAAGAAGAGAAATCATAGAAACCAAAGACAAAATGAAAGCAGGAATCCTGGGATGTTAGCTGGTTTGTCTCAGAATGTTTCTTCTGGGTTTTGAGTCTGAGCTTCCCTTTGGTGGTGGTGTATGGATTATCAAGAAATAGACTGCCAACGGTGGATTGAGAAGCCGGGGAGAGGCAGGGTATGTAGTAAGGAAACCTGCCTGTCTCTATCTTGGAGGCAGGATTTGAATTCTAAAACAGAAGGACTGACATTCACAGATGTGCACATTGACTTGATTCTCTCGATGGGGTCCAAAAATCTCCATGCCAAGAATTTAAAGTGTTCCCAGGTTGGTTGCCTCCCAAGAAGCAAACAGAAGCCAGATACAAATCTTATCTGAAATAATGTCACTTCCACCCAGGCCTCCAAGAATTCCCACATATAGCATATCAAGGGAAATCCGTTCACAATCAGAAATCACAGATTAGATGAAGAAGTTCACCAGCATAAAGAGCAGACCAGCAGATTCACACTAGAGTGGAATTATTCCTATTCCTAATTAGGAATTAGGAATAATTCCTAATGATGTTGAAGCTGAACCTGCAATACTTTGGCCACCTGATGTGAAGAACTGACTCATTGGAAAAGATCCTGATGCTGGGAAAGATTGAAGGTGAGAGGAGAAGGGGACGACAGAGGATGAAATGGTTGGATGGTGTCACTGACTCAATGGACATGAATTTAGGTAAATTCCAGGAGTTGGTAATGGACAGGGAGGCCTGGCGTGCTACAGTCCATGGGGTTGCAAGGAGTTGGACATGACTGAGCAACTAAATTGAACTGAACTGATTGTAAAATAATTGTGTAAATGCACTTTTAAAAACAGTGATGCTGCTTTTTTAAAAAATAAGTGAGACGCTTGGAAACATAAGCAAGAAACAAGATATAAATAATGACCAAACATTTGGAAGAGGACTAAGTAGAACTTCTAAAATTAAAAGTATGATTGATGTTAAAAGTTAGGTTATTGGATTAAAGAAGAGATGAGACATAGCTGAAGAGAGAATTTGTGAAAGTGAATATAAAAAGAAATTACATAGAATGCAACCCAGAAAGAAATGGAAAGCATTTGAGTGGTTAAGAGACATGGAGAAGAACATATTGGGACCATCCATTTTTCAGAAGACAACTGGCCAAATGTGTTAAAGTGAAAATGATGTAGCTGTCTTAATATTGGAGTAGACTTTAAAGCAACATACATTACTTGAGATAAAACTTCATAATCATAAAAAGTTCAATTCAGTTTTATTTAGACATAGTGTACTTTCAAAATACAGAAAGTAAAAATTGACAGAAATACAAGACAAATCTACAGTCAGAAGCTTTTTAACAGACCTTTTCTTTAACTTATAGAAAAAATGGCCCCTTAAGCCAATAAATATTTAGATTCAAACAAAAAATTAATAAATTACTTAATAGATAGGTAAGGTGGTCTGGTACTCCAATCTCTAAGTATTTTTCACAGTTTATTGTGAGCCACACAGTCTTTAGCACAGTCTTTAGGTCCACGATGGCTTTAGCATAGTCAGTGAAGCAGAAGTAGAATTCCTTTGCTTTTTCCGTAATCCAGTGAATGATGGCAATTTGATCTCTTCCTCTGCCTTCTCTAAATCCAGCTTTTGTACATCTGGAAGTTCTCAGTTCATGTACTACTGAAGCCTAGCTTGAAAGATTTTGAGTGTAACCTTGCTAACATGTGAAATGGGCATAATTGTATGGTAGTTTGAACAATCCTTGGCATTGCCTTTCTTTGGGATTGGAAAGAAAACTGATCTTTTCCAGTCCTGTGGCTACTGCTGAGTTTTCCAAATTTACTAACATATTCAGTAGAGCACTTAAACAGCATCATCTTTAGGATTTTAAATAGCCCAGCTGGAATTCCATCACCTCTGCTAGCTTTGTTCTTAGTAGTGCTTCCTAAGGCCCAGTTGACTTCACATTCCAGGATGTCCAGCTGTAGATGCGGGACACACTATCATGATTACCCAGGTCACTAAGACCTTTTTTGTATAGTTCTTCTGTGTATTCTTGCCACCTCTTCTTAATATCTTCTGCTTCTGTTAGATCCTTACCATTTCTGTCCTTTATCATGCCCATCCTTATATGAAATGTTTCCTTGATATCTTGTTTTCCTGAAGAGATCTCTTGATCTTTCTCGTTCTGTTTTTCCTCTATTTATTTGCATTGTTTATTTAAGAAGGCCTTCTTTTTTCTTCTTGCTATTTTCTAGAACTCTGCATTCCTTTGGGCATATCTTTCCCCTTTCCCCTTGCCTTTCACTTCTCTTCCCTAAGCTGTTTGTAAAGCCTTCTCAGGCAGCCACTTTTCAGTCTTGCATTTCTTTTCCTTTGGGATGGTTTTGGTCACCACCTCCTGTTCAGTGTTACAAACTTCCATAGTTCTTCAGGCACTCTGTCTCCCAGATCTAATTTCTTAAATGTATTGGTCAGTTCCACTGTATAGTCAGAAGAGATTTGATTTAGGTCATTCTTGAATGACCCAGTGTTTTCCCCTACTTTCTTCAATTTAAGTGTAAATTTTGCATTAAGGAGCTCATGAGATCTGAGCCATAGTCAGCTCCAGGTCTTGTTTTTACTGACTGTATATAACTTCTCCATCTTGGGCTGCAAAGAGCATGATCAGTCTGATTTTGGTATGGACCATCTGGCGATGTCCATATGTAGAGCCATCTCTTGGGTTGTTGGAAAAGTGTGTTTGCTGTGACCAAGTGCATTCTCTTGACAAGACTCTGTTAGCTTTTGCCCTGCTTCATTTTGTAAACAGCAACAGCAACTTAGCACATCACAGCAAAAATCTGCAAGATACACATTCTTTTCAGTCCTATAAATATTTTAAAGTCACTTAAGAAGAATTAGGCCATAAATTTTTTGTCAACAATTTTAAAAAGATTGAAATCATACAGAGTATGTTCTTTGTATACAGTAGGATTTAACCAGAAGTCAATAATGATAACCAGAGGATAAATAATCTTACAAAGATACTGTCAGATCAGACACCAAGAATAGAAAGAAATCAGACTCAAAAAAATTCATGTTGTATGGTTTCATTATATTAGAAATTCAAAAATGAGGCAAAATTGGACTGTAGTGTTCATGGCTGCATGTTAAGGCAAAAAGTGAACAAAGACAAGAAAGTGATTACTATAAAAGGATAGTAATTACCTTCAAGGGATAGAGGGCTCGTTCAGGCCATCCATAGTGCAAGAAGTTCCTTCTTGTTTTGTCGTCAAAGATATATCCATTGTACTTAAGTGCTTATTCTTCCGGATGAACTTTAAACAGTATTGTCAAATTCCCTAAAAAGCATCTGAAATTGTGTCAAGTTTATAGATTTCTTCTGGAATTATTTGCAACTTTAAAATATTAAGTCTTCCCATCTAGGGATATGGTATGTGTTTCCAGTTACTTGGTTTTGTTTTATTGTTTTTTAAGATTCTTTATAAAATTTTTAGAGCTTTTCTCATAGAGTCCATGCTTCTTGTTAAGTACATTCCTAAGTATTTCATTAATTTTGCTTGTAATGTAAATGAGGTCCCCCGCTGCTCCCACCATGTTTTCCAATAGGTATTAATAATAAGTGGGAAAGCTAAAGGTTTTTTTTAGCTGCCTATCTTACTATTTTTAATTCCCATAGTTTATTTTAAAATAATATTTGTTAAAAAAAATAATATTTGTTGTGTTTTTGTTGTGAGGTGAGTATTAGTAGTTACTTTATAATAACTTTCTCATTACTGTTTCTCAGTATTTGAGAATGTGAGGCTCAGCAAAGGATAAAGAGTTTGTTCAAGGTCATGTGGCTAAAGACTGGTTGGAGCTAGGGTTTTAATCCTGTTATGTGTAACTGAAAAACTACCATGGGATTATATTTTCCCTGATTAATATAATTCAACAACAAATTATATAAAGATGTTGTGTTATGGAGATGAATTAGATAATGAATGTAAAATCGCCAGGAATGTAAATGAACTATCCAAATTAATGTAGCAGTTTCACTGTGAAATTAAAGGTAGGAGATGCATTGGAGAATAGTTGAGATCTGGCTTGCCTTGAGCAGTTTAGATGTCATAGAGCTTTCTCATTTGTAAAATTTTTGAGATGTCCTCTGAATATTTATGTCTGATATGCTATGAACCAGATGTCTTCCCAGTGGATTTTTTTTAATATTAAAAGTAGCATTTAGTAAGCCATTTAAATGATGGTGGTGGTGGATGCATTTAAGATTTCTTTGCAGTGATGACCTTCAGCAGACTAGTTCTTACAACAGAAGGATTGGAAAGTGTTCCCCCTTGTGTTCAACACCAGTTTTATTTTGTACCTTTGAAGGTGCCATTCTATTTCATTGCTGAATATCTAGAAGTGAATAAAAACAAGACAAATTATAAACAAGCATATTAGGTATAGTTGACCCTTGAACCATGTGGAAGTTATAGTCAGCCCCCTGGATACATGGTCCCTCTGCATCCATGAATTCAGCCAACCGCAGATCATGTGTTAAGTACTGCAGTATTTACCGTTGGGTAAAACCCTCCTGTAAGTGAACCCATGCAGTTCGAGCCGGTGTTGTTCAAGGGTCAGCTGTGTATATCTTGAGAGAAGTGCTGTGAAGAAAGGATTTGTGAGTGGGTCCGGCAGGCAAGGCGGCGTACAATAGGCCCTGAGGTGAGGCCTGTCGTAAGGAGCCTGCCGCAGGCCAGTGTTGCCGCAGGACCGGGTGAGGCCCAAGTTGGAGCATCTGAGGTTGGCTCAGTGGCAAGGCCTGTAACATGCAGGACCATGGAGACCGTAAGGAGGAGTTTGGATTTTGTTTAGAGAGCCATGGGAGATTTATAAGCAGGGTACCAACTAGGACCAGTGGAAGATATTAAGACATTGTGGTGGGAAGACCAGGCGGAAAGCTGATGCTGCAGACCAGGGTTTCCCAGCTATGCGGTCTTGACTTTCAGGGCTGGCTGGCTCTTTGTCCAGGCGGTATTCTGTATCTTGAAACAGCATCTCTGGTCTCCACCCTCTAGATAGAGGCAGAGAGTAGCAGCCCTCCTGTCACTTTGCAAGCTGTAGCCACCGCAGTGTCTGCAGACTTTTCCAGGAGTCCCTTGGGGGGATGCGGTATTCCTCAGTTGTGAGCCATTGCTCTTAACCAGAGGGAATGAAGACTTGGGGCAGAGTGATGGCAGTGGAGGCAGAAAGCCGTGCGTAGATTTGAGACCCACTTAGGTAGAGGAGGATGTGCTGGGTTACAGGGATTCAGATCCCTTGGACAGAGAATTCCCCACTCATCTTCATTGCCAGGTTTTTCCGGGAAAGCTTCCTTTGAGTTTTTTGGAAACCTTAGAATTCACCCACAGTCATCCTTGCTCCATCTCATGCCATAGGTCTTCCAAACATTGTGTCTGCTTTGTGTTCTGTAGACAGAAAAGATCTGTCCCCTCCCTACACACAAACCACACCACTTCAGACCCCAGAGAGGTGACGGAGGTGCTTGGTCTCTCACCAGGAATCCTCAAGTGGGTGAAGCTGATCGACAACTTCGAAGGAGAGTATGACTACGTGACCAACGAGGGCACGGTTTTCACGTTCAAGACAAATCGCCATTCTCCTAACTACCGCCTGATCAACATTGACTTCACGGATCCCGAGGAGTCCAGGTGGAAAGTGCTGGTTCCTGAGCACGAGAAAGACGTCTTGGGTAAGAGTACCTGCTGCTTGGAGGTTGTGCCTTTGTTTCTGGTAACAATGTCAAGACAGTGGTGTGTCTCTCATTCTCTGGTAACTGGTTCAAAGTAAAGAACCTTCAACGTATGATCCTGAAAAGTCTGAATAGAGCAGCCAAGTGTTTATTACCATGTGATGTTTTATAATTAGCACAATATTGTGTGGGATCTTAATAAAAATTGTGAAGGTATGAATCCAGACCTTCAAAAGTGGAGCTTTTTTATTAAATATCAGCTGTCTTTGTGTAGCTATTATCTGATAATAAGTGCTAACGTTTAAATTTTTTTAAACCATTTGGATTCAGAATCCTTAGTTTTTAGCTCTGGAATAACCTTTGGCTGTTCATTTTATGCCTATTTTAGATCTTAGGCTGGATTTATAGTCCTCTTACCAGAAGAGAAGAGAGGTTATTGTCGGATTTAATTGAGATCCATGGCGCTTGCTGCTGTGTGCACTGTGCTACAAGAACGTCTTAAGAGCGTCTCTTCTGAGTCCATCATGTTTCACAGCGCCTTTAAGTTCCTGTTTATTCATTTTCTCAGTGATTTTCCAAAAATGATATACTGCTTTATAAGTTACTTATTGCCTGAAAGCTGGATTTGACTTAAAATGAGACTCACTAATTTTGCTACAGTTTTTGACACAAAAGGAGAGTCGAATACCTTCAAGCTAGGGAAGAGTTTGCTTGTGGAGGTGAACTTCTACTGATGGGTTGAATTAGGGCTAAAATCTAGGGCCATTCCAAGGGAAGGTATAAAGTGTATAATCAGGAAAATAATTTTTTGTGAAAATGGCAGAGTGGCCCTGTGTCAGACAAGGCAGTCCTGACATGGGTTTTTCAGTGACTTGAAGCTCATTTATTGGAGTCAGATCCAGGTGCACATCCTGGGAAAGTAAGGACCCTTCCTCCCTGGCTCAAGGCAGCATGCGCTGTGCCTGCGGATAGTTCACCCTGGCCTTGCTTGTAGAGCAGGAGGTGGGCACACAATTACAGCTGAGTCCCAGGAGGTTCTTCACTCATGCACTGTCCTCTGCCTCTGGACACCTGGCTCACCCATTCACCCGCTTCTGTATGGAGGCCTCTGACACCTCGGGCAGTCCTATCGGACAGGACCCAAGACAGTCCTGTCCACGCCCTTACCTGCTCAGCCCCTATCTGCAGCCCAGGACCGCCGCTTATCCCAGTCTCTTCTCTGTCCATACCTGCTTCTCAGCTTGGATTAGGCATCGGTGCTCTCTCTCACTCAGCTGAGTTCTCCTGTTGGGGAGGGAACTTAACAACAGGACGGGGGCTCTTTCCAAGGAAGCCTGTTCATCTGTCTCCTCAAAACCTTCTGTTTACTCTCTGGACCTCATATGTCGGATGAAGGACTCGAGGATCTTAGAACAGATTTCCTGCCTTCTCTGTTAGCATCTTCATGTGAGGAAACCGGTTTGCAGCGACTGGCTTCTGTGCAGCCTGAGGCACACTGTCCCCTCCAGGGGTGATGAGAGCCAGCTCTTGGTGAGCACTTCTTCATTGCCACTGGAGGGCCCCTCGGGCCTTGGTGGATCCAAAGGAGCCTTAGTGGCACAAGTCCTCATGAAGAGTGTCCTGGGTGCTTTTCAGGTGAGGGTCAGGATGGAACAGTGATTCTCCTGTGTGGAACTGTCAGAAATGCAGATATTTCCCAAGACATGTGAATTTTCTGCCTTTTAAAGCCCCCCACCCCCAAAGCAGTTTTAACTATACCTTAAGGTGACAATCCTGCCTCACCTGCAGATCTAATGAAATGCAAATCAATGCTCAGAGATTTGTGGGAGCGGTGATATATTTTTATAACCTTCCCTCTGAAAGGTTATAAGTTCTTTACACTGGAAAGGGGAAGCCTTCAATATTCACTAGAACTCATCAGTTCAAAGAGAAGCACGGGTAAATTTGCAATATATCATTAGCACAGAATGTCCTATGAGAATAAAAACTGGAGATGAATCATAAAGTACAGCTGTTAAGTCAGAGCTTTTATTAATGACAGTCTACAAATCACCTTGTCCTTTTCTTATTCCCTTTGTCTATTTTAGAATCCTGATGTACTTGTAATTAACACAGATTGATTATTTTTTGACAGAAATAATTTACTTCCTTCCCCTCCTTTCTTTAAAACATTAAAGCCACATGAAATACATTGCTTGATTGAAATACTTTAAAAAAATACTGGCGGATGAGCAAATGACTTTTAGGTGTAATAGTTCTTTTTTATATCCTGACTTAAGAAGTTTGCAGTAGAAACCTAAGCAACCTGATGAGACTGGGGCCCCTGGTGATCCTCAGAGCTCCCTCTGGCCCGTGTCTTATTGAGCATTGGTAATGTTATTTGTGTGAGCTGCTAGTTTCCTGGGTTATAAAAATAAGCAGTATTAAAAGCTCCTTGCCCTGCTCCATACCATGAAAACCAAGAAAGGCTCGTCTTTTTTTCCTGAGCTGTTCCCTGTAGCCCTGTGCTGGCTTGCCTTTGCCACAGCCTGTCCTCACCGCTGGCCAGCCTCGTCCAGAGCTCGGTGAGTTGTGCTCAGGCCTGCCCGCACCACTTCCTCCTCGCCTCCTTTGCTCGCTTACCTCTGCTCTCCCAGCCCCATCACCGACAACACGACGCTGAAGCTGCGGCCTGGGCATGGCGGGGCTGGGGTCTGCCTCAGTCTCAGATCCCCCTCCTCACCGTGGCCTGGTGCCTCTTCATGGAGATGCCCTCCGTTTCTTGGCCACCCTTCTCCAGACTTTATCCCCAGCTCCAAGTGGTGCTCTGCCTGGCTTCTTGGGGCTCCAGTCTCTTCTTCACCCTCCATGTACTCCTTTGTTCTCTGGTCAGCCATGGGATGCATACATCCGTCACTGTTGTCGCCCTTGGCGTATGTCACCCTTTGGTCCAACAGTAGGTCCGCAGTAATGACTGAGTCAGAACTAAAGTTCCCCCGTCCAGCTCATCGAACTCCTGTCAGACCTCCCACCACCAACCCCACTCACCCCTAAAAGGGACAGTGGTTTCTTCTTGAAAATGGGCCTCTCACTCATTCTCTTTCCCAGTCTTCCTCCCTTCCTGCTTCATTCCTGGTTCATTCATCCTCCTTTTCTTTCTTCTTACCCCCAGCTCTGGCCTTTGTTCCTTGAGTTGTGTTTCCCACCCTCTCTCCCGACAGAGCTGCCCTGTCCCCAGCACCACCCAGGCACCCAACCGATCATTCACTCACCTTTGTTTACACATTACTACTTGTATTTTTACGTGATTGTGTCTCAAGCGCAGACGTGACCTCATCTCCTTGCTGGTCTGTCCAGCACCTTGCAGGGTGCCAAGCACATGGCAAGCAAGGGTTTGGTGCATTCTTATTGAATAAACAATCTTGGCAGACGAGGAGCATGGTTCAGGTTTTGTTGTTTTCTGTCTGTACCTCCTGTAACATGATACTGGACACAAAATAGGGCAGCAGGGTCATTTGTATTATACACGTTATCGAGATCATCAAAGGCTCCTGGTCCCAGGTGGAGAATATGTTGTTACCTCTGGACCTGACATTGGCAGTGATTTATTAGAGGGATATGCCAAAAACACAACAAATGGTTAAAGCCAATTATAAAATCACTTGGCCAGTCTCAGTTCTACAGAGCACAGTGTAGAGCCTCAGAGCTGTTGTTCAGTGAAATGACTATGTTTTTGGCTAATTTTCAAAGCTACATTAGGTTTCATGTGTCCTTATCTTTTCAGAGTGGGTGGCTTGCGTCAGGTCCAACTTCTTGGTGCTCTGCTACCTGCACGACGTAAGGAACACCCTGCAGCTTCACGACCTGGCAACCGGTGCTCCCCTCAAGACCTTCCCGCTTGAGGTCGGCAGCGTCGTGGGGTACAGCGGTCAGAAGAAGGACACCGAAATCTTCTATCAGTTTACTTCCTTTTTATCTCCAGGTAAGAGTCTTCCTACCAACATGGACCAGTTTAAAAATCACACTCCCGTTTGGGTTTCTTTTGATAAACTGAAATATAATGCCATGTTATGTTGAAAATCACATGTGCTATGTTACAGCCAGAATTACTTAATACAAACTGGTAAAATGGACACTCAGAACAAAGGGAAACATGAGCACCTGAAACTGCACTCTCATTAATCTTATATCCTGAGTCTCTCTTCTGGGAACAGGACCAGCTGTTATTCTAGGTTGATTTGAAAAATCGGTATGAACAAGTAAAACTGTAGATTCAGCCTTTATCCTATATATATATATATATCAAAACACACACAGCAGATAACTAAAAGTGTTAAATAAAAATCTAGTCATATCTGACATTTAAAAGCTGTTTTGAAACTGAGACTACATTCTGCTTTTGTTAAGCTGGATTAAAATAAAATTCTAAAAGTATAGTCTTAACATCATATGGAGTCGGGGTGGGGGGTGGGAAACTTGTTACTTGGTTCTAGTAGAAAAGGAAGAAAACATTTGCAATTTTGTGGCATCAGTTAATTTTCCCCAAAGTAAACATAACTCTTTATACCTTTTTTTTTTTTTTAGGTTTTTCACACTCACTTTGCTTGTTTGGGTTTTTTCCTGTTTCTGCACTTGGCTGCATTCAGCATTTCTGTTATAGCCAAAACTATAACACCCTGATTTGTCCCAGGAGCCTGGCCAGTTGGCAATTTGCAGTTGACTGGGCGGACCTTATCCTGAAAGCAATCTGGCTGAAGAAATGTCTGCACGTTCCTTGTTTGTTTTTCAAGCTCCTTCATCGTTCTTTTTGTCCTAGCCAGTTTTGTTGTGGTCGTTTGGTTCTTGGCAAATAAAACAGATGTAGGGGAGAGCTGAGCAGAGGTAGAAATGACTTTGTCCTCCTCCCAGGGTTTGGCAGATGACAGTGATGGCTGATCCACTTTTTTGTGTGTCTCTTGGAGTCACAGAACAGCCAGTCTTTAAGGAGTCTTGACCGTCATGGCAGGTTGCTATCAGGGGTATTAGAAGAAGAATGTTCTGTACATAGGTCTGATGGTCCATCTGGGACACCTAGCAGTCCTTACTCACTCACGCACCTTTCAGGGGATCTCACAAAGATGTGGAGACCAGGGCTAGGAGCCCTGGGCCGACAGGTCCAGAACCTCACGTCAGGGTGTCCTGCTCCTCGCCGCTCCTCCCCAGTGGCGGTGGCAGCCAATGGACAGGAACCAAGGAAAACTGCTTTCCTTCTCTCAGCCCAGTGCTGCAGGGTCTGCACTGTTTTCCTCCACTTACACTGGTTCCAGAAATTGAACTTGGGAAAACCTCATAGCCTTTAAACAGTTTTAATGGATAAAGAGCAACAAGAAGAACAGAGCAAGGCTGACTCACCTGCTCTTCATAAAAGCCAGAGTCCCCAGAGGCCTGTAAACCACCTTCCATGACCCCACATGGCCATTTATTTCAGGGACAAGTTCATCATTACCCGAAGATGAAAGGGCTCATTGTCCTAGCATAAAATGATGGGTTCTCTGCCAAGCAGAGACATATTAGCTGTGACTCTGGCCGTGAAGTCTGGAAAGAGAAGTGTGCTCCTGATTCTGTACCAGCAGGCAGCTCCTGAGCAAGCTTTATTTGTCACTGCAATGCTTTCTTCTTCTCCTTCCTCTTTTCTTAATTCATTTCGCCTCCAGTCTTTTCTTTTCTCTCCTTAATGTAATCTGATACCTAAAATCAGAGAACAGGGCTTCCAGGCTCAGACCTTCTGAATAAATAAATAAACTAGATTCCCGGAAAGCAGGAAGTGATCAGTGTGTACATATGTACACATCCATATACATGCATATCTGCTTTTCAAAGGCTGTCTTGCACTGCTCTGCAAAGGTTGACTGTCCACTGCTGCAGCAAACAACAGACACTAAATTATAAATAAAGCGCCAGGGCCAAAGTACCTGCTGCACTAACTTCTGTGGACACCGGATACATCTGGCAGGTGTACACCTGCTGACTTTGCTTCCCATGGAAGTACATGCTGAAGACATGTCTTGAGCAAAGCCATTTGGAAGAAAACAGGCAGTTGCACTTGGAGGAGGCAACGAAGGCAGTTTGGAGCACGATGCACTTATTCCCTGTGGCTCAAACCACTTAGTGGTTGAGCCGAGTGATGCTGTACTCATGGAACCTGGGAGGGTTGTCTGAGGTTCACTCCAGACTGCTGTGTGTTGTAATAATCCAGTACAGCCATCCCAGTTGCATGGTTCTGAGACACAGGGAGAAGAAATCAAAGAGCCTTTCCCAGACTCTTTGGGAAAAGCATAAAAATCCTCTAAGAGCGGTTTTAGGTCCATACAGAACTGAAGGAAGGGGACAGAGATCTCCTGTGTCCTCCCTACACGTGCACTGCCTCCCCGTTATCAACATCCCCTACTCCAGTGGCATAGTTGCTACAGTTGATGAACCTGCACTGACACATCACAATTGCTCAAAGTCCCTAACTGACCTTAGGACTCACTCTTGGTGTTGTACATTCCGAGTGTGGAGAAATGTATGACGACCTGTAGCCATCAGTCTGTGTTTTTATGGTATCATGCAGAGTATTTTCAGTGCCCTGAAAGTCTGTGCACTCTGCCCTTTTCATCCCTTCTCCCCCTAGCCCCTGGCAACCTCTGATCTTTTTACTGTCTCTATAGCTTGTCTTTTCCAGAATGACCTATAGTTGGAATCATATAAATAGATTATATAGACTTTTCGGATTGGCTCCTTCACTTAGTAGTATGCATTTAAGGTTGTTGCATGGCTTAATGACTTATTTTTTGCTGTTATTATTTGCTTATTTATTTTTTGTAACACTCCATTGTCTGGATGTTCCACCATTTGCTTACACATTCACCTTCTGAAAGACATCCTGGTTGCCTCCAGCTTTTGGCAGTTGTGAATAAAACTTCTCTGAATATCTGTGTACAGGTTCTTCTGTGGAGACATTTTCAACTCCTTTGGATAAATGACCAAAGAGTGCAAAAACATTTTAAGAGGTTTGTTTTTATTTTAATATCCTTAAAACCCGACCTGTAATTGGATGAAACAGTGTCTACATGGGTCATCTTTGCCGAGTTCTTTTGCCTTCTCTTTGCATATCCAGTTTTCCAGATTCGTCTGTTGATCCTTTTGCAGTTTCTCCTAGAATTGCCTCTTCCTCTTAACTCCCATCTCTTTCACCTCCTTACATTTATTTCCAATTATAGCAGGAATATCTGAGCTGATTGCCCCTCCCTCTAGCTTCTGCTAGAGGCTTTGAAGTCTCGATTTTTCTAGATAAACAGACATCTAGACTGTGTTTCCTATTCTGTCTTTCACTTGAGAAGTTTCATTCTAGTACTTTGGTGACTTATCTCAGGGCACTGCCCCAGGAACTGGTTGGTGGTTAGTGATGCTGGGGTGAGTCCAGGGCTTAAATGGTCCATGCTTGTTCTGCAATTTCTGTCGTTGTCTGGTGGTTTGGATTTTTTTTTTTTTTTTTTTTTTTGAGGATGTAGATGCTTTTTGTGTTTTGAGGAAGTGGGGCAGGTACTGATGAAGAAGCTTTTCAAAAATTAACATATATATGAAGATAGCCTTTGCCTTCAAGACTACATTTATCTGGGCAAGTACAGTACTCAGTGTGCCTGGTAATTTAGAATGTATGCCCTGAGTGTAGTCTGAAAATATGTATAAGGATGTATTCCGACAAATATCCAAATACAGCTTCAGCTAAGAAAGCCAGTACTTCAGTCCTATTACGCATCTCCCCACTGTCAATCATATATTCTATGATTATATTATAAACCTTAAAGTAATCTGTAAGCATGGGAATTGCGATAGCATTCATGGGGATTAACAGTCCTGTTGTTAAAGTCTCTAAACATATTGCTCTTTGCCAGCTTTGCCAGCTGTTTGTGAAGTTCAGACATACACAGAGGAGTTGAAAAGAAAGCACGCTGCCATTTTAACACACAATCAATCAGTTTGAATGTACCCTGTGGGCGTAGCTGCTTAGTTTCTGGTTTTGCAGCAAGCATCAGGATCTCTAAATTGATTTTTCATATACCGGCAGCGTATGTTTAAAGTATTATGTGGGAGGGCTGTTTCCATACCAGCCACTCTGGATGACTGATTCTGTTTCATAAACAATAGCAATGTTGTTGTTTTCAAACAGTAATGATTAATCTTACTTTTCATTCCTTTGATTTAGTTCTTTTTCGCCGTTGTTAAGTTCTACTTCTTTGGGGGCTGTGGTGGGTCTTCATTGCTGCCCCTGGGCTTTCTCTCTTTACTCTCTAGTTGCGGTGCGCAGAGCACAGGCTCTGGGGCACGCCGGCGTCAGCAGCTGTAGTGTGTGGGCTCTGGAGTTGTGGCGCGTGGGCTTAGTTGCTCCACGGCATGTGGGATCCTCCCAGACCAGGGATCAAACCTGTGTCCCTGGCATTGCAAGGCGAATTTAGATCCACTGGACCACCAGGGAAGCCCCTTTGATTTAGATATTAAATATTAGAATGTAGTAGCAATAAATTAAGGAAATGGGGTTTTAATTAGTAGTTAAAATAGCTAAAAGTTGTGTATTCATCAGTGTGTGTTGTGCACAGTTACTTGGATAGTCAGAATTTTAAAGGCAACTCTGAAAGACTCCCCTGAAAGGCTATCTTTGGTCCTGGATTGCTGTCCACATGTGTGTCCACAGAGGGTTGGATTTCAGGAAGCAGAAGCCCCAGAGTTCCCATCAAGAGACCCCTGATTGGCTGTTGACTTTGGGCACATCATTTGAGTTTTCTGTCTTAATCACTGCTCAGCTGAAATCACCCTAAATAAAGTGTCCCATCTTCTTTGACCTCCTAAGTGACCTGGCATCGGGAAAGACCTGTTATGTTTCTGCAGTTAGGTTTTACCTCTGCTCTTAGTCCTGGAATGCATTAGAATCTTCTAAAATGATAGAGGTGACTGTTGTAAAAAAGAAGACCACACGCGATGGTGATGATGAAGTGCGAATATTTACGTAGCATTACATAGTCCACATGCCAGGCTGTTCTGAGGTCTCTTTCTGCAGTGACCTTAAATAGCACTGCTGATTGTGCTTTGTGATCCCTGCCCCTCTTGTATCTAGTGAGTTTATGGACTGAACTAAGACTTCCATTTCCTTCTAGGTATCATTTATCACTGTGACCTGACCAAAGAGGAACTGGAGCCCAGGGTCTTCCGAGAGGTGACTGTAAAAGGAATCGACGCTTCTGATTACCAGACAGTCCAGGTAGGGGGTAATTTATCTTGACAATGTGAATTAAAAACTCTGACTTTCAGGCCAGGCTGTGCACACCCCAGTTTGTCAGCAGTTATGGAGGTAATCCACAGCAACACGGGCCGCAGATGCTTGGGAACACCTGCTGCTTCTGGGCATTGAGCCCAGCGAGGTCCCTTCCTTCTTGGAGTTTACAGATTCTGCCACTCTTGACAGGAAGCCAGAGTCCCTTGTCTGGGGGATCAAAGCAACACAGTTTGTCTGCTTGCTTGAAAGTGGATTGTTTTCTGGCTCAGGTCTTGTGGTGTGATAGTAACAACATAGATTTTCTCTACATGAAGTATTCACCCAAGTGCTAGAAGGCAGTGTTTGCAGTCTGAAGTTCATCCATATGTCTGCCTGGCTGTCATGCATAGCAAGCTCAGTCTCTGGTCACCATCCTTTCAGGTTAGGAATCTCCATTTTTTTGTTTTCTCAGTGGCCCAGAAGCACTGAGTCTCCCAGAAATCAAGTACCTCATTGACAAATGATACAAAATGACTCTGTTCCTTTGCAGTGACAGCTCACCTGTCAGGTACCAGGTGTTACCAGGGGGCCTGGACCACAGAGACCCAGGTTAGGATTCAGAGTGTTGTTTCCAAAGGAAAGTTAGAAAAAAAGAGCACTAGACACCCTGAGAACGTTTCTGTGAAACTGGAGCATCATTTTAACATGGTGAATTGCTCCTCACCTGTCTAAGAGAAGTCTAGATGATGGGCTAGATCTAGATCAAAGATAAAACTGTTTGGCCAGCTGAATCTGGCCCACGGCTGCAGATCGCCGGCCTCTCTTCTGTATCAGGAGTCGCCTTACTGGCCTCTGCTTCTTGGAGAATAGCCACGTTTGTCCACATAGTATCTGTGGCTGCCGTAATGCTTTAACAGTGCAGCAGAGACTGTGGCCCCCAAAGGCTTAAGTGCTTAGTAGTTGACCTTCCAGGACAAAGTTTGCTGATCCTTGATCTATAGAAATAGTATCTTATAGAGTCAGAGAGTATTCTCGTAGAGGTCCAGGGCCTTTGTCTTCAAGCTCTGTCAGCTTGAAGTCTGAAATCTGCATGTATTGATTGGTATGTCTTGGTTAACATAGGATGAGTCATTTAACTTTTCTGCCAGGTTTTTCAGCTGCAAAACAGATAGGACCCATTTTGCAGGATTCCTGCAGGATTATATGAGATGATATATAGGCATACCTCATTTTATTGTTCTTTGCTTCATTGCGCTTTGCAGGTACTGTGTTTTTTTTACAAATTGAAGATCTGTGGCAGTCCTGCATCGAACATATCCATTGGTGCCGTTTTTCTGATAGTATTTGTCCATTCCGTGTGTCTGTGTCACATTTTTGGTAATCCTTGCAGAATTTCAAGCTTTCCTTACTGTTATATTTGTTATGATTGTGGTCTTTCATGTTATTGCAAAAAAGATTCTGACTCACTGAAGGCTCAGATGATGGTTAGCATTTTCTAGCAATTAAATATTCTTTAAGGTATGTACAGTGTTGTTTTAGACTTAACGTCACGTACTGAACGTTGCTGTCGTCTGGTTGCCCAGTCGTGTCTGGCCCTGTGACCCCCTGGACTGCGGCACGCCTGGCCTCCCTGTCCCTCACCATCTCCTAGAGTTTGCCTAAGTTCATGTTCATTGCATCGGTGATGCCATCCAGCCGTCTCACCCTCTGATCCCCTCTTCTCCTTCTGCCTTCTATCTTTCCCAGTATCAGGAACTTTTCCAGTAAGCGTCTGTGTGCATCAGATGACCAGAATACTGGGGCTTCAGCTTCAGCATCAGTCCTTCCAGTGAATATTCAGGGTTGATCTCCATTCAAACTGACTGGTTTGATTTCCTTGCTGTCCAGGGGACTTTCAGAAGTCTTTTCCAGCACCACAGTTTGAAGGCATCAATGCTTTGGCATTCTGCCTTCTTTGCAGTCCAGCTTTCTCCACTGTACATGACACTGAATAGACTGCAGTCTAGTGCAAACGTAACTTTTCTATGCGCTGGGAAAACAAAAAATTCATCTGACTTGCTTTATTGTGACACTTGCTTTATTGTGGGGATCTGGAGCTGAATCTACCGTGTCTCCAAGGTCTGCCCGTATTAAGGGTCTGGCACATAGGGCTCAGTCAGTTAAGAATCTGCCTGTAAGGCAGGAGACCTGGGTTCAATCCCTGGGTGGGGAAGACCCCCTGGAGAAGGACATAGCAACCCACTCCAGTATTCTTCCCTGGAGAATCCCATGGACAGAGGAGCCTGGTGAGCTCTAGTCCATAGGGTTGGAAAAAGTCAGACATGACTGAGAGACTAACGCTTTCACGTAGAATGTAATCAGTTTTTTTCCAAAAAGTGTTAGAAGTAAATATGGCAGACTTTTAGGTTTCCATAGCTAGTTTGGCCTCTTTCATTTTCAAAGTGAGCTGTTGCCTGGAGAGAGATCTTTTGGGGGCCGATAGCCCCATCTACTGCTTGCATGGTTCATTAATTCACTCTAGTCCTGCATTAGACTTTTAACATCACTTTTAAGCTGTCATGCCTTGCTGTTTTTCATTTTCTCTGTGTGTAGAAATTGCGTGCCTGTCAGCTCTAACATTCAGCCTTCTCAGGGACTACTTCTAGTCCTTGCCTGGACATCCTCAGGGCAGTGGAGGGGGGAGGGTCTGTGTGTGTGTATGTGTGTGGTGCGAGACACTGCCTCTCCTATCAGTAATGCAAAGGATTCCCAGGCAGCGAGAAATGACTGTCCCCTCGTGTCTGCTCTAGGATTGGGCACTGTTGCCCATGAGACACCCCTCACCTCAGCCCTCATCTTCTCTTCATCTCTGCTGTGCAGCCCCTCAGGTCTGTATTTTTTTTTTAAATTCTCTTTTCTGCTTCCCACAATTCATGCCAAGGTGAGAAATTGTGGAGTTTGTGGCAGGGAGAAGGGCCCTGTGATCATGACAGCTGCCTAGAAGGCAACTTATAGGAAAGTGGCTCTTCCTTCTCAGAGAGGATGGTTGGAGCTGTTTTTCCTATCAAGTAGCTGTTCTTTCTATTCTTTACAGATGGTACACAAAAGAAACTAGTTACAACCTAGTATGTGTTGTTTTCAGATATAAATGAAAAGGTTAAACTTCACAGCTGAACACATGCTTGTGTGGAGTAGAAATCCCTCAGCCGTGTGCACACAGATTAAACTGGGGAGGAAGTAAACTTGGGCAACGCCAGCCACATGCCACTGGAAAAGGCGCTGAAGTCCTCTGTGTGTGGCGCTCCACAAAGAAAATTCCCCTAACGTTGAGCTACCAATATACTTAGAAGCTTTTATTTGTACAAGTGCGGTAGGGGAGGAAAGATGAAAGATTCATGGGAAGTCTTTAAGGGGACAGTAACTGAGTGACTGAAGAGAACACATTGGTTTTACAATTTTTATGAAGGTATAATCTCTCTAGTATAATGCCATCAGGAGACTTTAATATGTTGATTATACACATCATACATATTGCACTGAGCTATTTAAATAGAATTCTTTATTTGGGTAAAAGTGACTTTGCAATGAACCGTGATGTCACAGTGCCGTAGACTGGAAGTCCATTTTGCAGTGGCTTAGCTCAGGTGTACACAGCAGAGCTTTGACAGGAAATGTGAGTGTGACATACGTGCTCACATTGTGATCAGACTCTCAGCAGTGTTGCCAACAGTGACCAGCCTGTAAAAGCAGGCCCTAAAGAAGGGTCTGTGCATGAGCAGAAAAAATCCTCATAGTGTGTAATACAAACCACAGCATTTGGGGGTGCAGGGGGAAGATTCATTTTTTGTTTTCAATTACTTCAGGGTAGTGCTGCTTTTGATTTTGCATGACCCTGGTGTTTGTATTTATTCTGTATGTGATTTTAAAAGAAAATTCCCTGGGCTAATTGTTATTCCTTCTTCCATTGTATGTACATTATCATTTTGAAGCAAATACTGCACAGATTACCCTGCCGGGTGAGTCAGTGCAGTTAATGGTGGTCACAGACAGGCATGTCCACCTGGTGGTACAGCTCGTAAGATGTACTCAGTGAAGGAGAGAGAAAAAGGAGGGTCAAAGAAACACATGGCTAAACCAGCCACAGGGCTGTTCTTTGTGTGATGTGCTTTCATTCAGGACCAGAGGTCTTGAATGGTGGTGGGGGGATGTAGGGTGGGAGTCCTGTTTTGCTGACGTACATAGAACATAGCTGCTATATAGTCTTTACCCAGTCCTGGCTACAGCTGTGGGAGAAAATTCATCTATATAGGAAATAACAGTTTTGAAAATCAGATCCTGGGAAAACTTTCTCTTCCAATCTGTGGTACACATAAGAATTAAGTTTTGGATAGGTTTATCACAGCTGCGGTTGACTGATCTTTTTCCTCTTTTTGTTACAATGACATGACCACTATGTAATGTTGGTTAGAACATCTGTGCACATGTCTTGAAAAAGAAGTGGAAATACTGAGCATTAGAAATTACATTAATAACAAAGGTTTGGTGATAAGTGATTTATATGAAAAAAATCTTGTCTGTATTTATGATCAGTAATATGTTTCATTTTAAACCAAAGGCAAGGAATAGGGAAATTCAGTCTGTCAATACATATTTATAACGTGACGTGCAGTGCCAGGTGGTACTGCTTGAATCCAGAGATGTTCCAGACACAGGCAGTGTCCCTGGAAAGTTTGCAGTTCAGGCTGGACACAGAGCTCTGAAAGGTCAGACGCCCCAAGATGTCATCACAGTGATCAGGGGAAAGGTGAAAGTTTCCTCCAGCACTGTGACATCCTGGCCGGGATGCCCAGGGAGTCTTCCTGGGAGAGGCGGAAACTGGGTTGGGCTTTGCGGGATGGCCGCTTCTGTAAGCCCCGGGCCCCCACTGGGACCCCTGAATAATTTCACAAGTCTTCATTCAGAGACTGCCTCTCCCTTTCCATAGCCGTTTAATTTCATAATTTCATAGGAAGTTCAGGGAGAAAGGAGTCCTGCCCTCAGCAGCCTGCACAGTAGGGCTGCCTCTGACAGCCTTTATTGTGGATGAAATAGTGTTTACACTGTGGCTGAACGTGGTGTGACGAAGGATGCAGTGTAGCAAAAATGCACTTTTTCGCTTGTCAGTGTCTCATTTTTGTTCAGCCGAACATTTTTGACAGCTGAAGGATTGTCTTTTCTCCTCCTAAAGTGAAAGTCAAAATTTATAGACCTGAAAAAGAACAGTGAACTCAGCATATTCTGAATCAGCTCCATTGACAACAGTTTCCACATGTTATAAAAGAATAAATTCGAGGGAAGATTCCCTTTTATGAGGCAGTAGCAAACCTAAATCAACAGAGTACAGAAATAGTAAGAATTATAAGTATTTAACATATACTTTATTACCTTGAGTCCTGTCCTCTTAAACTGAGGAATTTTACTCTTCTGAAGATTACCTACAATACTGCCTGTGAAACATCAAGAACATCCCAAAAGGTGATTGGCTTTATAGCTGACTAGACGCTGATTTTTAAAATTACCTGAAAAATTTGATGATCAAAAAATTAAAATTAGATGATTCTTTGGGTTTACTGAGGAGTGAAGTTATTTTTCTTTAGTCTAGATTTTTGTAACCTTGATAGTAATTTGTAGTTACTGATCTACAGTTCAGTCGCTCAGTCATGTCCGACTCTGCAGTCCCACGGACTGCAGCACACCAGGCTTCCCTGTCCATCACCAACTCCTGGAGTTTGCTGGGAAAGATTGAAGGCAGGAGGAGAAGGGGACAACAGAGGACGAGATGGTTGGATGGCATCACTGACTCAACAGATGTGAGTTTGAGCAAGCTCCAAGAGATAGTGAAGGACAGGGAAGTCTGGCATGCAGCAGTTCAGGGGGTTGCAAAGAGTTGGACCTGACCGAGCGACTCAACGACAGCTGGCCTCCAGGCTTTGCCGTTCAACAAACATGAATCCTCAGAACATTAATTAGTGTTTTAATTTAGCTCGTTGACTTCTGTGCTACACAGCACGTGCAGTTTTTGACTCATCCACATCCTTGGTCCGCTGACTGTTGAACTAATGATAACTAGTTTTTCTATATCACTGTATTCTCACAGTTAAGGATAGGTCAGAAATCTTCAGAGCATGTTAGTTAAGAGTGAATGGGGGAATATTTTCAAAAAGAACCTTTTGAGAGGATATGGTGCTTGCATATGATTAGGAAATCGCTTTAAATTAAGTCAGTTGTTCTTGACAATTTTGTGCCTAAAGCTTTCTTGTTATTTTTTTTTATATTACGCTTCACAGAGACATATTCTTGCATAAAAAGATTCCTGCCTTTCTTTAGAATTCTCTTTGTCTCACAGCCATTCTAGATTGAGATCATAATATTCATATTCAGAGGGCATATGTTTGTATGTTTCCTCTTTAGATAGCAGCTATGTTAAAATAAGTTGACTGTGAAAGATGATAAGAGGTTTTGTTCTCTTGCTATCTTAAACAGACTCGTGGACTCTGTGGATGAGGGTAAGGGTGGGATGATATGGGAAAATGGCATTGAAACATGTTAATTATCATATGTCTAATCAATCGCCAGCCCAGGATTGATGCTCGGGGGCTGGTGCATCGAGATTTCCCGGGGGGGAGGGAGGAGGGAGGGAGGAGGGGGGGAGGTTCTGGAGGGGGAGCATATGTAAACCCATGGTGATATCATGGCATTGTATGGCAAAAACAATAAAAGGGGGAAAAAAAACCCAAAAAAACAGAGAAATAGGTTATGGGGCCCCCAGTGTGTGGTTGCTGCAGTCTCCATACCACTTGTAAAGAAGTGTTCTTCCATGTTTTGAAGAAGGACATTGTTTTGCATCAGCCTGAGAATATGTAGCCCACTTAGAGTAAAAATCACAAGGTGGCCTTGAGAATTGAGTAACCAAACAGGCCTGGAGAGATCCCTTGATTCTCCTGCAGGGCTTCCTTTTGCAAGGTGGAAAACGGCTCAAGGCAACTCAGGCTTTGTGCCCACCTTGCTTAGTTTCTCTGAACTTTGCTTGGAGGAAATAGGCTTGTGATGAGATAAGAACTGGGAAAGCAGCTAAACGCCTGCCTGGTGGCTGACAGGCTGGGGAGGGCGGCCTTGGCTCTCCTGGAAATGCGGCGGTGACTTGACATGGAAATTTTTTCACTGTATTTTGATGAGATGTTAATGAGTTAAACAGGTGTTGATTTAATTTTTGTGGCTTAGATTCATTTTTAGATGATGGACTAAGTTTATTTTTCTTTAATAGTGTCACTGCAATTGAAGCCATAATTGTCAGAGATTAGGCTATCCATAAACTCATTACCATAGGTGACAACTATACTCTATGGAGATTTGTTCATATTTAGTATGTACGAAATTTTAATATTTCAGTTATAGATCTGAGTTTGCTTTGTAGGTAATAAAGACATTTAAATAGATTAAATTTTGTTTAAATTGTTCCAAGAGTCATGGCTTTTAAGATCTGTAAAAGCTGCAAGTTGCTGAGCTTTGCTGACACTGATTTCGGGTTACTCAGAGCTAATAGTAAGCTCTAATCCCTTGCTAGAAAACTATCTTGGGAAAAGAATGTTGTTATATTTCATTACCCTTTAAAAACAAGGTAGAAAGTCACTTTGTTCTTATCAGAACTGTATCTGTAGTTTAGTCATCATCTCTGAATAGTGTGTGTGCTAATGGTGCTTATCTTAGGCTAGTTTACTAATTAGTTCTGTTATGAATCTGAATGAATCTCAAGGTGTGTTACTCAAACTGTATTTCAGCTGTGAGCAAAAGGAGAAAAAGTAAAAAATAACATGGCTTAAAGGAGAGAGATGTTTATTTTTCCCTCTCACGTAAAGGAAGTGCAGGGGAAATTAGTCCAGGACTGACTTGGTATCTAAAGTGTAAGGAATCCAAGCTCTTTTTGTCTTGCTGCTGTATCATGGCTTCTTTGCGGCCATCTCCTCATGGCCCTAGAAGGCTGCAGGGGTTCCAGCCATGTTGCATCCACTTTCCAGCCAGCATGAAGGCAGCAATAGGGAAGAAGAGGGACGATCAGGAGGAGAGTGTCTTATAAGCATGTTTGCAGAAGGTGATATGTATTATGTCCGCTTTCATTTTATTGGTGAAAACATACTCACATGGCCACCCCTAGCACAAGGAGGTTTAAAGATGTAGTTTTGTTCCCAGAAAAAGTGTGCCAGCTAAAAATTTGGGCCTTGTTATCAAGGAAGTGGGAGGAATGGATATTGGGGGACACCTAGCAATGTGCCACAGAAGGCAAAACAGGCCAGCAGAAACTTGGTTTGGACCCTGAGGCCAAGGAGTCCGCGCGCCACCTGCTGGCCAGGTATCTAAATCTCAGGATCCCGCTGAAAAAACTAAGACTCCCCAAAAGTTGAATTTTCAGATGCTATAATTGTGAACAGTAGAAACCACACACTTCAGACACAGAAGCACCTTTTCAAGAGGCTTTTCTCCCCCATAAAGAAAGGCATTTAATATTGCCTCTAGAGCATGAGTATTTGCCATTCCTGAATGCCTGTCCTAACTTTAGCAGAAGTGCTAGGAAAGTCGTGCGATACTATCTGAGCATTAAGTTAAGATGAACTGAGAGACTGTCTCTGAAATGATAAGGCTAAGTAAGCAGTGTACAGATGGCCCTCCAGGTGTGTGATTCCGTGCTAGGGTCCTCCTTCTGCCTGCACCACTCTCACAGAGGCCGTCCTCAGAGGCCTGCTCTTTGGAATGGAAGCACGGCAGGAATCAGCCTTGGGGAGATGGTAGGTCCCTAATCTCACAGCTTCTCTTGCTTTTTCCTAGGTGCTCTGTTTTTCCACTAATGGTTTTGGGCTCCAGACAAATTGCACAAACATTAGGATTCATCTATATGAACCCTCTCATTTTGAAGATGAGGAAACTGAGGGGGGTGCTTCCCTGGGGGTCCAGTGGTTATGACTCTGCTTTCACTGTTAAGGGGGCACAGGTTCGATCCCTAGTCAGAAACTAAAATCCCACATGCTACACAGTATGCCAAACAATTAATAATAATAAAGATGAGGAAACTGAAGCTCAGTCCGAAGCGTTTAGCAAAGGTCACACTATCAGTAATTTTAGACAGAGCCAAGACTAGAATGCAGAACTCCAAAGCTGTGCTAATCCTGTGCATTTTGTTACGGGAATAAGTTATTTTTGCTCTCTCTATACTTGGTTGGAGTTTTTTGTTTGTTTGTTTTTCACCTTTAAAATAAACAAGTTCTCCTAAAAGGCCTCTAAATCCCTAAGCTTCCTTACCTCTAAAAGTATGTTTCTACAGCATGTGAAAATCTAGTGAGCACTTTGTAGACCTTTATGGGACCTATTAAATGATAAAAAATACTCTGTGTGAAAGCAGAGGCAAAAAGAGTGCTGACTCAATGTGAGAAGTGGGTTAGAAGTGTTGTCATAGTGATAAACATGACGGTAAAGTATTGTGAAGTGGAGGGCATCGTGAGCTATTAAGCGAGGACACATGCCTGGGTTCCCGGTCAGTGTCAAGTGTGAGCTCCCAACTCTTGGTGCCCTCCTTCATCCAGCTCCCAAAGGCACGGCCTCACCACCCGAATCCCCACACCACTCAGGCTCACTTCCTAAACAACCCTGAGCACCATTCTCAGACTTGCCTGGTGTCCTTCTCCGCGCTCCATTCTGGCGCTACTTACTTTTTTTTTAAACTCTGTTCTCAGAAACTACACATTTTCAATATTTCAATATTCACCCAAGTCCCAACTCCTCCATGGAAGCTTCTCTTCTTGTCCCTGCTCTTGAGGGCTCAGTCAAAAGCAAAACACTGGGAGAGGGGCTGGATATTCAGCTGGTACTTGAACACCCAGCATGATGTGCACACACAATATGCCCGTCTCCATGCCGAGGTTCTCTGTGCATTATCTCACTTCTTTAGAGAAGAACCGTCCTTGGAGATGGATGCTCTCATGATCTCAGTTTTCTGGATGAGCAGCTGGTGGTGTAGAGAAGTTAGATGAGTTGTTCCAAGTCACCTGCTGGCATAACTGGTGCTTAAGCCAAGTCTCCGATCCTGCAGTGCCCTTGAGCCTCTGAGCAGCTGTGTCCACCTCTCTGATCAGGCTGCCACAACTCAGCAGTTGATTGCCCTGAGGTCAGTAGTTCTAGGTCTTCATGTAGAAATTGGTGTAAAACATTGTGGCTTTATTAAGAGCCTAGAAAAATCTTATCATTGACTTCTACTCATGTCTCAAAAAGTAGACACTCAGGCTGTATTGATGAATGCAGCCCATATTCTTATGCATTTAAAAATCATCTGCTAGTTGAATCTGCTAAGTAATGGTTAATGCCTTGTGTCCTCCTTGCTTCCAGCTGCCTTCATTTGTGTACATATGTTTATAAGTATAAATATTAAGATGCATACAGACATGTTTTTAAGCAGAGAATATACTCTTTGATCACAGTTAAGGTAGTGGGTAATTCTGAAATGAAATCGCAAACAGAAAACCCTCTAGGGGGTAAGTAAAAACCATTATGTACCTGCTGCTTACATCTAGACCCTCAGCTTCTCTGTTTTGCACAGCATGTCTAGTTCAACTCTAGAATTTAATGTGAATATAGTTAATTTAAATATTTGGAAAAGATTAGAGAAAAGTATAAATACTCTAAACGGTGGCTGGTGTGTTTGAGAATCTGCAGATCTGGCTGTGTTGGAAGCACCGACTTTGATCCATGACTCAGACTCTTCAGAATTAGGAAGGACAGAGAGTGTTAAGGGGTGTTGCCAGAGCTGTCTCCACTCACTCGTCTAGACTTTTACACCTTTACAAGTTCATATACGACTCAGCAGGTCTCCTCCTCCCCCTCACCTTGCTTCAGAAATTCTTGGTCTGCATCGATCGGTAGACGTGGGGTAGGGAGACCCATGTGCATTTATGCAGCTGCTGTGCATATTAAAGGTTTACTGTGTGCCTCACATCGGGCTGAACACCGAGGATGTGGCAGGGACCTGGAGAGATGTGGTCTTCACTCTTAATGTGGAAAAAGGGCAAAAGCAAGTGAGCAGAAAATAAATGCAAACGTTGTAAGTTGGAACAAGGGCTGTGAATGAAATAAACAAAGACTATTGCTGGGAATGACAGATGTGCCCAGTGTGAACTGAATCATCAACAGTAGTTCCCTTGAGTTTTCATTTAAGTGGAAACTTAAAAGCTAAAAGGGAACTAATCACATGAAAATGAGAGAAGAAGAGCCCAGCATGGTAAAGGAAAGGCCCTGGGTAGAAATCAGTTGCCTTCAGAGAGGACCTAAGACGAGGCTGGGCTGTGGTGGGTGGAGGAGACTGGGTGATGGGTGTGGGGGAGGGCAGGCCTTTGGGCCATGTTAGAAGTTTGTTTGGGATCCCAAGTGTGGTGGGAGGCTCTATAGGGTTTTTTTTACTGGAAAGTGCTATGTTCTAATTTAAGAAAACCATGTTCTGTTTTATGGAGAATAGATTCAAGGGGCAGCTGTGGACATAGAGAGAGCTGATAGACAGTTGTAAATGGCTCAGACAGTAAAGAATCTGCCTGCAATGCAGGAGACCCAGGGTTGGGGTGGCATTCTCTTCTCCAGGGGAGAAGAGATCTCTGAGTCAGATGATTCCCCTGGAGAAGAGAATGGCACCCCATTCCAGTATTCTTGCCTGGAGAACTTCACGAACAGAAGGGTCTGGTGGGCTACAGTCCTTGGGATCGCAGAGTCGGACATGACTGAGCAACTCACACACACACGCAACAATAGACCAGGTAGGAGGTAAGGTGGCCTGGACTAAAGTGTAGACTTTGGACGTGGGGTCAGTGTGTTTGGAATACACCCGGGAAGTAGACTGAACAGGACACGGGGATTGCACGTGTAGGTAAGGGACATATCAAGGATGACTCTGAGATTTCAAATCTGAGCAGCTGGTATCATGTATCAAGTTGTTGGCAGTGGGTTGGAGAGGATGGGTTTGAGAGGAAAAATGTTTGGGGCCTATCGTTACCTTTTCATCCGGGTGATGATGTCAGGGATGGAGTTAGATACTTGGGTCAAAGGCTTGGAGTGATAAATGTGGGCACCTTCAGCATTAGCGCACTGGTTAAATCCAGGGCAGGGACTGGATCCCATGGAAGAACATGTCAAGAGTGGAGAAGTCTCACAGCTGAGCCCTGAGGAGCCCCACATCTAGGGATTAATCGGAGGAGGAAGAGCCAGCAAAGAGCCAGAGAAGAAGCAGCCAGAGAGGTGCAGGAAAACTAGCAGACTGTGGACCAGGTAGACCAGGAAGCCGTGGAGAGAAGATGGAAAGGAGCGGGTGACAGGCAGCATTGTGTGTTTAGTTGGTCAATAAGGAAGAAAGAGGAGTTCTTGGATTTGATGAGCTGGGTTTGTTAATAGTCCTGACAGGAGCACTTGCAGTGAGCAGTGGGTTCATAGTGGCTGGGGAGGGTATATTGAGAAAGAGGAGAGAGGACTTATATGGTGTTCACATACAGATGGTCCCTGACTTGCGATGGTTTAACTAGATGATGCTGTGAAAGTGATACACGTTCAGAAGAAACTGTATTTTGAGTTTTGAGCTTTTCCTGGGCTAGTGACGTGCAGTAGGATATTCCTGTGTGATGCTGGGCAGAGGCAGAGAGCCTCAGCTCCAGTCCGTTGGGTGATCATGGGCTAAACATCCGATGCACTTACAACCATGCTGTACCCATACGGCCATTCTGACTTCTGCTTTCAGCATAGTACTCAATATGAGATATTCAGCCCTATTGTAAAACAGACTTTGTGTTAGATGATTTTGCCCAACTAATAGGGGCTCTAGATTTTGCCCAACACGTAGGCTAGTGTATAAGTATTATGTTTAAGGTAGGTTGGGCTAATGTATGATGTTCGGTAGGCTAGTATATTAAATGCATTTCAGTTTACAATATTTTCAGTTTATGATAGGTTTATCAGGATATAGCCCCATCCTAAATTGAAGACGACTTGGTGTTGATTTCTTAGGGGTGGGTGTTATTGAGGGATTGGAGGATTAGCTTTGTTATCAGGTTACTTTTTATTGCATTACTTTGTTAATTGCAACAATCTTACATTTTAAATGTTTAAAATGTAATGTTTTAAAAGTTTAAATGTTTAAAAAGTTTTTTTAGAAAAAATAATCCCTGATAGGCTAACTGAACATCTCTGACTTTTAATAGCCGTGGTTTGTATCTTCCCACTCTATTTCTCCTTTTCTAGACTACTTTTTCAAATTTGTCATTTTCTTTCTGTAGAATAACTTGTACTGCTGTGCTTGAAAAGCAAATCAATCAAAAAAATGAGCTTTTAATTTTATAAGACATTTACAAATGGAGCCTGTTGAGACAGTCCAAGCACAGGTTGGAAAAGAATTTCCAGACACAAGAGTATTGCAGAAAGTAGTGAGTTTGTTAAGAGCAAAGAGCAGAGATAAAGTGGGCACTGCAAGCGCAGCAGACCGACAGCTGACAGGCCAGGGAGCGTCAACAGCTTTTGTGGGTTAATAGCCAATGTTCATAGCCTCAGGACAAAGAAAATTCCTGCTGGAAGGTTGATGTTAGGTGATAGCTTGGGGTGCTGTAGAGTGCTTACTGAAGTGGGCATCTTTGTATAATTGGGAGTTAGGAAGCTTGTTGGTGATTTTCAGAGTGATTATTGTGGCAGCGGTTACAAAGGGGCTCAGTCAGCCTCAGAGCTGTCCCTGGTCCTGGGCTCCACTTCAGTGGCCCTGGGGACAGGACTCAGCAGGGCCTTCTCTAGCTTTCCTGGCCGTGGATTCAGGACCAGGGAGAAGGTATGAGAGGAGAGGAAATGCAGAACCTCGTGTAAACTGTCTTGAGAAGTCCAGGGGCTGGGGTGGCGGTCAGCGACGTGTTATTAAGGGGGAGAAAGCAGACTGGTCTAGCGTGCCGATGGGTTGGCCCCAGTAGGGGGGACCACCAAAGGAGCCGAGTTCTTGAGGAGGTGGGGGGATCCCAAGTCCTGGTGGGGGACTGGCCTCCCCAAGAGGAGGGAGGTCTCCTTTGTCCCACCGGGAGGGAGGGAGGGACGAGGGCACATGTGAGAGGGCCTGGGGCTTCAGAGTGGTGACCCCCAGTGCCAGCTCCCCACTTTGCTTCTGTGAGACCCCCCCTAGGCCCGTCTTCTCACCTTTTTTTTTAAAACAATTTTTGAGTTTCAGCTCAACAAAGTAGTTTTAAAATTTTGAAAAGTGTACATTTTTTATATATTCAATTTAGGAGTGGAAAGACTCAAATACCATGTGTTAGGATTTTCTACCAATGACGAATGTGTTCCTTCCTAATTGCTCCTTTCTCTGTCAACAGGGATAGGCTAGACCATGGCAGGTAACGGGGCCCTCCAGAATCTCAGGAAAGCTGGTATCTCCTGCTGCCAACTGACAGCCTGGGCTCCCTGCAGACCCTGCCCGGAGAGCCTCCCCACCCAGGCACAGCTGTCCCTGTGGTGCAGAGGGGACGTGGGCCGTGCTGGAATGGCCAGACTGCTTTTGTCTACAAGTGTTGCCTCCTGCCCTGGCCACACATTGCTGGCCAGCACCGTGTCCTGAGGACAGACCACCCTTAGGTGGGCAGACAGCCAAGGCTACCTTCTGTGTTGGGAGGAGAAGGAACAGTGCAGGGGGCTCACCCTGCAGAGAACACCACCCTTTCCTCCTCAGAGAGGGCAGAGCAGGCCTCCATGCACCCGGCTTCATCCCTTGACCACACACCTCAAGTGCTATCACTAGAAATCCATTCTGTTAGTTTTAAATTTTCCTTTCTCCCAAATATTTTCTTCAGAAACCCAAACAACTCTGGAAAACCTAGTGAATGGCCACCTTTTTTTCCCTCCAAGAACCTTTACTATTTTCTCTGCTGGACTCAAAATTGTAGGAGAGATTGTTTCCTGAGCACATTGCTTTTATTATGGTAAGATGTTGTTGTTTTTAATGTGGGCCATTTTTAAAGTCTTTAATGAATTTGTTACACTACTGCTTCTGTTTTGTGTTCTGGCTTTTTGGCTCCCTGGCCAGGGATCAAACCCGCCCCCCTTGCATTGGAAGGTGAAGTGCTAGCCACTGAACTGCCAGAGAAGTTCCGCACTGTTTTTAAAGTAATGTTTATTTTCCTACTTTACTTAATAAAGAACATACAGAACTTCCAGTCTAAGCTTCTGTGTGGCCTGCGCTGCTGGTTACTGCAGTCCGAGCCGTGCAGCCTTGTCTCACCGGTCTGCTTCCCACTGGGCCTCTCTCAATTCTGCCTGTAGTTCCCGGGTCTTCATTGCTCCTCTGTGGACCCGTTTATATCCAGGAACTTGGGTTGGGCCCACAGCTCTCGGATGCCAGGGTCTGTGAGAGGAGGGCAGGATGACGCTGGGCCCAGGCACGGAAGCAGCCTGGGGCTGGTGGCCACTCGAGACTCCCTCAGTTGCACTGCAGCATCACCAGGCACAGGCCTGTCCTCTTTCTCCTTTATTTTTAATTCGTTCACTCCAGCCCCTCTTTTCCCACTACCTTTTTGTCCTAACCTCAGGCCTCTTCTTCTCCCTGCCCACCCACCCCGAGAGCTGGAACCCTTCCGTGGCTGTTCTCTCCGCAGAGGCCACTGGGCTGGCCGGTAGCAGGGGGCATCTGTGGGAGAGAGACGAAACTCTGCTGGATTGCTCCTAACATGGCAGCTTTCATCAGTGGGAGGATGCAGGTGTAATCTAGCCAAAGTCTTCCCTTGAGGTGAGCATGTTACCCTGCAGGATTGAGTGTTCGGGGTGGCGTCAGCTTGGGTGAATGACATGCTATTACTGGTACCGCGTTGAGCAGAATTCCTGGCTGGGGTCAGTGTGAGCTGGCAGGGCAGCCAGTGCTGTGATCAGTGGTCAAGAAAGGTGACTGTTTGCTATTGTTGCGTAGGTTAACGTAGTTTCTTATTAAATATATCCCTTATGATTATGTTTGACCAGCCTTGAATAATGCCCACAGACTCCCACGGTATGGCCTCTGCTCTCTCGTCTTCGTCCGCTCAGCTGCCGTCAGACCAGCCCCTCGCTTGGCTTGTGTGTGTATGCATTCCCATCCCGCCCCCCAACACTCCTCCCCTCCCCAGTCCTTCACTCAGGCTCGCAGAACTGATGAAAGACCCCATCCATTTCCACATGGAGTAAGATAGCGGCTCTCCTCCTCCTGGCCCCAGGTCTGGCATTATTCTTTCCCCACTGCACTGCTCCCCAGCCAACACGATCTTTTAATCTGTTCCTGTGTTCATTTCTCTTAAGAAAGTGGTTTTCCCCACTGCTGTGTCCACAGAGCCCAGAATAGATACATATAAATACTTGACAAATGAACGAGACAGGCCACGATAGATGAAGCTGTGTTCAATTATCTAGTTATCACGGCCAGAAATCTACACATTTGGAACATTTCTTTTGTGTTAAATTTCTGTGTTGGACCATCGTGCTCTCCTCTCCTATGATAATTGGTTCTCTCCATTCAGAACTAACAAATAATGTCAGAAAATGAATGTCTACCACCATTTGTACTGCTGTGAAATTTTCTGCCTGAGCTAATCTTTAAGAGCATTTTGGGTCATAGTCTGCGACAAAATGCAGGAAAGAAATATCACTGCCTCTCCCTCTTACAGCATAAAAGTAAATTTTTCTTTATATTTTCCTAGCATACATTTATTGTGTTGTTCTTGCCTGCTTACAAATATCTGTGAATCTTTTAGACAAGTTGAGCAATAAAAAAAAGTAATTCCACCAACATGTAAATTCACTTGACCCATTCCTTGTTATGTTTTATGAGGATTTGTGATTACTTTGGATTTTTTTTTTAATTACCTTTCCAGATTTTGGAAGCTAAATTTTCTTTAAGTGGTTTTGGCTCTTTTAACTTGTTTTCTGAAGCAGCCTCTTATTTCATGCATTCAGTTTACCTTTCCTTTTTCACATCTCAGCATGTTTATTGACTTGTGTATGTGGTTTCTAGAAGGTCTTTCCATCCTGTGTTAGTCTATGTGAAGTCCCAGAAGACCCTGTGCCTCAGAGAGAAGCCGAAGGATGGTTAAGACAGTTTTACTAATGCTGATTTAAATAAAACAGAATTTTCTAGTGAAGAATTATAGTGAATATCTAGGAATGATTAACTGAATAGTTTGCTTCAGTAAATAAAAATAATTGTTCCCCAAACATTTATTAAGCAACTGTCACGTATCCGGCAGAGCTGGGAATATAAGGAAAGACCATTTACTAGAGAAGTGGGGATGTAATCAGCGAGTTTTAGCAGTCTGATTTCAGTTGATTGCAGGTGCTGTGGCAGCCCAGAGGAAGAACATTGAAACTGTTCCTGGGAATGAGGCTTCCTGGAAAGGAACTGTGGGCAGAGGGGAAGGGTGCTGGAGGGAGGGGAACTCATCCACAGCACAGGTGTCTTCAGCACCACAGCTGGAGCCCAGACGTAAGAGACGATCCTGGAAAAAGAGATGGGCCCAAACCCCTCAGGGTCTGCTGTGCACCCACATGGGTGAGGTTTTTATCCTGGGAGCCTCTCACGGGGTCTGTGCCAGGTATACATGGGGCATCTGCCAGCTGCTCAGAAAATGGGTGTCAGGAGTCAGGCAGAGGCACAAGCGCTGGCGGGAGGTGGTGGATGGACCCATGGACTCAGCTTGAGCACCCCAGCAATGTGCATAGAAGGGACAAGAGGACCGAAGTTTCAAGGGCGCTTTAAGGTTTATGGGACAGGAGATGGGAGAGGTAGGGAAGAGGAGCCAGGAAAGCTTGCATCATGGTGGAAAAGTTCCCAGGAAAATGGTGTGGTCTTGTAGGAGAGCAGAGTGGCCATGGATTGGGCAGTGTCGGGATGGCCCGTGAGCATCTGGTGGTGAGAGCAGCCAGCCGCAGTCAGGCAGCAGTGGACCACAGAGCTGTGAGTGGAGCCTGTAAGCGCAGCGGCTTCCAGAGGGGTGAGGGGTCTCTGAAGAATATGGAGCTTTGTGTTAATTACTAGGCAGTAGAGACATTACACAGAGCTCACTAAATTTTGCACTCAGCAGGCAGGCTTCATAACCAGCTTTTCTGCACACACAGCCCTGATGCTTCATAACCATCAAATGTCCCCCATCCAGCATCCTGCCTGGTATCTGTCATCAGTACAGCATGATGTTCTTTTCTAGATCTTCCATGAACATGATTCAATTATCCATCTTAAGCTTTTCTTTTGATTAGACTTCAATTTTCACTGCTTTGATAATGGGTGATAATAAAAAGGTGTGTGTGTGTGTAATCAAAGGTATATCATTTCCACATTTTGAAATGAATAGACAAGATCATTCTTCCATGGTAGTGCTGGGGAATACAAGGTAGTGAGATACATTTCATAGCCATCAAAAAAAAAATTATTGAGTTTCACTGATACACATTTTTGCTACTGGTGTGTTGCACAAATACGAAACAGTTCACACAGCCAAGTTTAGAACAGAAAGCAAAGAAGAATTGGTGCTTGTATCTTCACAGTAGGATTTCTGAACTTTGTGATTTGCCTTCATTTTTCTTCCTCCCTCATTTCTGCCCCCTGGGGAGTTGCCTCTCAGTAGCTGTTTGTCATGCTCCTCTAAACCTCTCATCTGTCCCTTCTGGTTGACCGTCTCTTTGCAGCCCGCCCAGGCCAGCACAAGTGTACTGCTGACCCCACGCGTCCCAGTCGGGGAGTGAAATGCACTGTGCTCTGAGCTTCCTAATGATTGTTTTTTAGGCAACATGAAATCATCTGTGATGGGGTTTTTTTTGCCTCTTACTCACCTGAGGGGTCTGTTTTGGTGATCTACATTTGTATTGTCTGAGAGACTCTAGGAAGAAGTAGATCAGAGTGTAATAGCAGCTTTGGATGTATCCAACAGAAACTTGCATAAATGTCTTTGTGCTCTTGAATTTTACTTCCAAATTCACCTTTTCAGCATTCTAGTCATTCATTTTTCTGCAACAGAATTATTTTGTGTGCATTTGTTCTTCACAATGTTGTGTTATATCTCAGTTTCCCTCGGGATGTACAAATGAAAAATGATAATTGGGCTGTTGTGCCAGCTTCCTGGTTCTGGGGCTTCTGCCAACGCTGTCCTTGATGGAGGGCCACCCTTGGCTTTATGCAGGTTATTCCATCCCCCACCCTACACCCACACCCGCCTCTGCAAACTGCTTGACTGCAAAAACAACACTCCCTTTTCTCCTCTTTAACATCTGTCTCTCTTTAGTATTAATAGTTCACACTTTTAAGGATGCATGACTGCCAGCCACAAATTGTTAAGCTGTGCAGTTCTTTTCTGTTCTATTACTGAACAGTCTGGCGGGAGTTTGCCTTTTCAACATTGGTTATTAATTTTGTTTTTCTAGTGCAGTAAAATAAATAAGTGGTCTGCTGTAGGTGTGAGTTAATGAGGATTTGAAATGGATTTCAAGCATTCTTGTCGAGTGCTTATGATGCAGGTGTGCTCTCATGAGTCACTTACCAGAAGCAAGCAGTTCAAGAGCCATAAAGCTCACCCACCATGGCATTACTAAATTAATGGATTAACAGCGACAAATAGGAAAATGTCAGATGTTAAATATTTTTCATCAGTAATAAGTTGGAAGTTTGGGATCCCTTATCTATGCTTATACAGTCTCTTAAGTACCTCAGTCAGTTAATTTTTGTTTTATTACTTCTCAGTAACAAATGCCAGGCTCTAGATTGCTATTTGTTTGTTTTTTAAGTTTGTATTCAATTTATTTAAAAGCAAAACAAAACAGTTCACCCATTTCTCCCACCCCCCGCCACTGGCAACCAAAAATGTGTTCTCTGAATCTGTGAGCTTAATTTTTGTTTTCTTAGATCTCTTTTATAAGAAATCGTATGGTATCTGTCTTTCTCTGTATGAGTTATTTCACTTAGCGTAATGTCCTCAAGGTCCATATGTGTTGTCGAAAGATTCATTCCTTTTTATAGCTGAATCATATTCCCCTGTGTGTGTGTGTGTGTGTGTGTGTGTGTGTGTGTGTGTGTGTATCTCACAATTTCTTTGTTCATTTATCTGTTGATGGACACTTAGGTTGTTTCCATATCTTGGTTATTTTAAATAATGCTGCAGTAAACATAGGAGTACATATATCTTTTTAAATTAGTATTTTCTTGGGACTTCCCTGGTGGTCTAGCAGCTTAAACTCTGAGCTCCCGATGCAGGCGGCCCAAGGTTCAATCCCTGACCAGGGAACTAGAGCCCATGTGCTGTAACTAAGACCTGGTGCAGCCAAATAAATAAATAAAAATAGCTTTTTAAAAAAATAAATAAATAAATTAGTATTTTCTCTTTCTTCAGATAATACTTAGAAGTGGAATTGCTACATGACATGGTAGTTCTGTTTTTTGAGTTGTGTGAGGTTTTTTTTACATATTTTGGAGAGTAACCCCTCATCAGATACATGATATACAGTTATTTTCCCTCATTCAGTAGGTTGCTTTTCCCTTTATTGAAGATTTCCTTTGCTGTGCAGAATCTTTTTGGCTTGATGTAGTCTCACTTACTTATTTTCACTTTTGTTCCTTTTGCTTTTGGTGTCATATTTAAAAAAAAAAAATCATCATCAAGAGTCATGTCAAGGAACTTACATCTGTGTTTTCTTCTGGAAGCTTTATGGTTTCAGGTGTGATGGTCAAGTCTTTATTTTGAGTTAATTCTGGTTTAGGGTGTAAGATAGTAGTCCATTTTCATTCTTCTGCATGTAGCTGTCCAATTTTCCCAAACCATTTATTGAAGAGACTCTCCTTTCTCTATTGTATACTCTTGGCTCCTTTGTTATAAATTAGTTGACCATATCAGCATGAATTTATTTCTGGGTTCTCTGTTCTCTGTTCTGATCTATGTGTGCTTTTAGGCCAGCTCCATACTGTTTTGATTACTATAGCTTTATAATATAGTTTGAAATATGGACTTATGATTGCCTCCAGCTTTATTCTTTCTCAAGATTGCTTTAGCTATTCAGGTCTTTTGTGGTTCCATACAAATTTTGGGATTTTTTTCCCCCCCATTTCTGTGTTTAGTGAGGATTGCATTGAATCTGTATATTGCTTTGGGAAATATGGATATTTTAACAATATTCTTTCAACTCATAGGCATAGAATGTCTTTCCATTTGTGTGTTCTTAATTTCTGTTTCTCACAGTTCATTATTGGTGTAAAGAAATATAACAGATTTTTGTGTACTGGTTTTATATCATGCCACTTTTCTGAATTTGTGAACTAGTTCTAACAGTGATTTGGTGGAGTCTTTAGCGGTTTTGTATATATGATATAGTGTCATGTGCAAACAGTGACAGTTTTACTTCTTCCTTTCCAATATGGATACTTCTTTTTCTTGCCTTATTGCTCTGGCTAGGACTTCCAATATTTTGGTGAGTAATAGTGCCAAGAATGGGTATCCTTGTCTTGATCCTGACTTTAGAGCTTTCAGCTTTTCCCCATTGAGTATGATGTTAGCAGCAGGCTTGTTGTATATAGCCTTTATTGTGTTGGGCTTTGTTCCCGCTATACCTGCTTTGTTGAGAGTTTTTATTATAAATATATACTGAATTTTTTCAAATGCTTTTTCTTCATAAGATTTTTATCCTTCATTTTGTTAATGTGGTATATCACATGGACTGATTTGTGAGTAGTGAATCATCCTTGCATCCCTAAAATAAATTCCACTGGATTATGATATATGTTCTGTCCAACAGGTTGTTGATTTCAGTTTGCTAATACCTTTTAATGAACTGGCACTTAAAATACTTTTTCTTGTGTTTTATTGAAGCATAGAGTCCAGTTTGAGCATTCACTTGCGCATTTATCCAACATTTGTTTCCAACAGCCTACTGTACTCTGGGCACCGAGGTTAGGTACAGATGTAAACTGGTGCACAGCCTCAGAAGGGAGATGCATGGGGGCACAGGGGTCGTGCCCTTGAGGGTTCAGGAGGAGCCCTTGCAGAGGGGCCAGAGGATTTGCTAATTCCCTGTTTAGAGTAGCTAGGAGCATGGAGTCTGTAGTCAGACAGCCCAGGTTCAAATCCAGATTCCATCACTTATGAGATATATGACTTAGAGTAGTTACTTCTCTGTGACTTCCCTAAAAAATGTCAGTATTCATGATATAGTCTTAATGTCTGAATTTATAAAGCCCTTAGAGTAGTGCTGGTACATGGGGAAAACATTATGTAAGTGTTTTAAACAAATCAAGTAAAATAAATAATGTATATTTTGACTAAAGACTAAAGACAACTCTATTGTGAAAAATATAGAAACTGGCAAGCATTTTAATATTTGTTCTTAAATGTATGGAAAGTTTAGTTTATAGTTAGCTTGTATAGGAGTTTACTATTACTAGGTTCTGTCTCCAGAACCTTGATTAACATCTGTCCTGTACATTTTCAGCTATTTTGTCTTTCTCAGGTAGAAAAGTTTCTAAATGAAATGACCTGCCATATGTGCTGTTGTGAATCTTTTCTCATTACTAGACACACCCAACAAAGGTTGAAGCTTCCTGAGATGTAGCTTTGGGGATGCCTGCATTGGGTTGGAGTGTGGATGGGGGTCAAACAAGTGAATTCCTAAGAGCCGATGATTTTTTCTTTTTTAGTCATACTTTAGTCCGTATAAGCTGTGACATTGAGGGCAGGGGTCTGGAGAAATGGCAGTTTCATTGGAGAAGATAGCTGAAAAGGATTCACAACGGTTGAAAGGAGAAAGACAGTTTGAGTTGCTGGTCTCAAACGTGGGCTCCATTTTGTAGACAGTGGAGAGTCATTGCATTTTTCAATCGGGGAGTGACCTGGATTAAGAGGAGCGTTAGTTTTGATCTTAAGGAGATTAATATGGTAACGGTATCCAAAGACTGGAAACGAGTCCTGCTGAGAGACAAGGCTGCCACGTGGATAGGGCAGAGATAGCTGAGGTGATGTGTGAGAGGCACCCAAGATGACTTCGAACCTCAGGGACGGAGGCAGGCTGGTAAATCGGCATTTGTAGGGTCAGAGTGTTTAATGTGCAGTTCTGGCTCATTTATTCATTCAGCAAATGCTTATTGAACATACACACTGCAGTGCTTGTAACCCGCCAAGGATGGCTCATCATGCTGTTTTCATGACGAAGAAAACACACCCACACGCATCCCACATGCAGCCTACAGCCTGCTGTGGCGAGCCCCGTTGTCGGGCACCGTACGCACTCTGTGAGCGGACCTGGGGAGCAATGCCGGTTAGAAAAACAGAAGCTGCTTTCTCCGAACCATTCAGTTAGAAGGTCCTTCACTTTTATGAGAATGTGTTTGCCCTGGAGATCAGACAGTGGAACTGAAGGTGGGGTTTATGATCTGCAAACAAGTCACAGCTCCTGTCTTTTTACCTTAAAATATCTGACCACCTCTAAACTAGGGCTCCCCAGGTGGCTCGATGTTAAGAATCCGCCTGCCAGTGCTGGAGACGCAGGCTTGATCCCAGGGCCAGGAAGATCCCCTGGAGTAGGATAATGGCAACCCACCCAGTAATCTTGACTGGGAAATGCCGTGGGCAGCGGAGCCCGGCGGGCTACAGGCCATGGGGTCACGAAGTCGGACACGGCTGAGCGCACATGCCTTACCTCTGAGCTGTGAACACTCATCACAGTGCTGTGTTCCACTCGTGCCTGTACTGCTGTCTGTCTTTCCTCGTGTTTAGAACCTTTTACTTTCTATTTCACTTCTTGCTGATGTGTGAGACCGGGAAGAGGTCTATTACTCCAAGGAACAGATGGCCAAGCCTTTGAGAACTGGTGCGTTTCTGCAGAAATCATGTGTGTAGCACTTAGCAAGAAATGTCCCCAAAATTATAACAGATCTTTAAATAGACCGACTTTGTGGTCACTGAGGTGCCCTATGGAAGGTTTTTAAATATCCGGTGTCACAAAAATGTCCAAACATCCTTTGGAAAGCAGAGTAAAATGATGTGGAATAGACACTTCCCCTTATATTCCCTGCCCAAAGGTGATTCAAACTCCTCTCCACTCCCCCAAGTTAAAAGCCTGGAAGAGAGATAGAATTACAAGCTTCGAATGTCAGGTTAGTATTTTTAACCCGAGCCCAGCATAGAAATGTGCAGTGCCTTCCGAAGTCCTTTGTATATTTGTTTTACAAGCTAGTCTGGGCAGAGAGGTTGCCTTCTGCCCAGTTCTTTGGATGTGTCTTGTTTCCTGTTCGCATGGAGCGTGAAATTTCTGAGCAGCTCTGCTCCTCATCACATGTATTCGCCACACTTAGCACAGGCCACACAAGTGGCCTCTGTCAAGTCTGATGAAAAGGGAAGCTCAGCACCCTTTTATGAACATTCTCCTTTCAGCCTGTCAGGCTCTAAAATTAGATAGGAGTTGCTATCACCAGACGTTCTTCTCTGTGGAGGGCTTGCCCGTCACAGTTTTCCTTCATCTTCTATGGATGAGCACATTCCATTACCAGTGATAACAAGAGTTCTGGTGTTTGGCTCAAAGAGCACCGAATCTGAACCAGGTTCACTGTGGGGCTAAAGATTGTGTGGGGAACTTAAATGGCTGCACATGTTTGAATACGTTAGTAAAATTGATCTTATTACTAAATGTATTATCTCCAGAAAAATAATCATTTCAGCATAGAGAGCTGATCTTTTCATTCTCTTGAAGAACAGTAATATTTCCTTCATTTGTTATGTTCACTTGCTCCTCCTTTTCCTTTATACAAAGATGTTTCTATTTATCTATTATATGAAATCAGATCCATGCGCCCTGTGCCCAGGGTAAAACCAACTTCTATCTGGCAGTGCCTCTGCACAGTCACTCTGACAATAGAAATGGGTCATTTCTGACATTTCCTCTCCTTTCCTCAAGAGCTTTTTAATTTAAGAGATTCAGCTCAAGATCTGTGAGCTGTTATACAATCATTCACTAGAATAATGGTTTTTAATATGCAAAATTAGAAGCTGCTTTAAATTGATTACTTAGCAGTAGGCTTTTCTTATGGTTCTCTCAAGCGTTGTTTCATTTCTCAAGTAAATGGTGCCTTATACTGTTGAAACTGAGTTTTTTAGTAGATGTAGTAAGATTTGTATTATTGTTTAAGTAATCATTCCTCAGGGTTGTACACTGATAATTGTTTTGAGAAGGATCGTCTTTCCAAGCAGACTTATTCTGCTTAAAACGGTAATAATAAACAATAACCCCTATAACTGGAATAAGGCTTTTGACATGCTTCAGCGAGTCTCCTTTTTAGGAGGGTAACAAAAACAAAAAACAGTAGAAAGCACAGTACCTTTGCCAGAATATTTGTCCCTTGGATTCCCTAGGGTCTAGTAATCATTGTCTTGGGAGTGGGAAGAATCTATGATAAAGTTTCTAATAGTTGCAAAATTGGGGGTAATTACTTATGAGGAAGTAATAGCTTGAAGTGAACTACTTTGTAACAGAGTAGAAGAAACTCTGGACCAGGGACTTGGCGGTAATTTTATACAAGCTGGCAGTGTTAACCTTGGCTTGGTACTTTATGGATCTTAGGTTTGTCCTTTGTAAAATAAGATAGGCTGTCCCACCAGATGAGGTCCCAGAATGACAGTCTCTCCTTGTATCTGAAACAGTTTGAATCCCCAGAATTTGGAGTGATCACCTTGATCACCCACAGCTGAGAAAGAGCTGACACCAACTTTCTTTCCCAGGCAGCACAGTCTTGACTACTTGAAAATGACCACCTCTGTCCTCTATCAATTAATAGCGTGGGCTTCCCAGAGAATGTGATCCCTTTTTTGCCCGGTTGTGCTCATGTTCTTGGTTTCGGATGTAGACTAACGTCATTATGCTGCTGTGAGAGTCTCCGAAATAAGGTATAGACATCTTAAAGGGGAGGAACTCAGAGTTTAGGGAGGAAGCTTTCTAAAGTCAGGGTCTGATAAGTCTTTGGCCGGCTTACTAACTGTCTAGAACTAACTGTGGCTCCAAACTGCTGTCACGTTTCTTTTCCATCTGTGGTGTCCCTGACGAAGGTTGTGTATCAATGCCTAGTCCCTCTTAGTGGTCTCATGGGTGCTTCCAAAAACATTCTTAGATTCTTCAGTGGCGCTGGTGTCTGTGAAGGTGGACGGGTGTGCCAGGGGAAAGACCCTGGTGCTAACCTTGGTGTCATAGGCTCCTGGTTGAACTGGATCTGTCACATGAGCCATTTGCTCTGCTGCTGACGGGAATGGGGAAGACCTGTCACGTGATGAGCTGTGGGCCCTGGATGCTGGACAGACCTTTTCTGTTACTCAGGTGGATGTCTGCCGGGTCCTGTGTGAGCACTTTGCTGTCCTGTCCGTTAAGGGTTCCTTTATGGCTCTGGCATTCCATCAAAGGGCTGTGCCCACCGTGGATGGAAAGAATGGATGTGGGTTGTCAGCTTGCTCTCATTTGGTTACAGTTATGAGGGGGGAAAGTCTCTTTGCTTTTTAGCTTGAACCTGGGTGTTGCTGTAGCAATAAACTACTGAAAATAGCCTGTGGGTTCAAGCTTCAGCAACTGCCTCCTCATCAAGCACTAATGGCTTTTGTGTGTAGCACATAGATATATACAGTACATTATGGTCGTTGTATGTTACTAATAATAGTTCAAGGCGTACTGCTCCTGCTATAGCTTCACTGTAGCTAGTGAGAGGAGCCCGGAATACCAGGTGGGTTTGGGGCTAGTGCAGCAGAGGTTCTGAGCAGGGTCACCGTGGGCGAGGAGGGACCCGAGAAGAGAAAGGACTGAGTGGTGCCTGGATGTGGGGTCCTTGGTACAAGATTGTGACTCTGAGAGTTAGCAGTCGGGCGGCTGAGCAGACAGTGGATGAAGAGGCTGCTGCTCCCAGCTGAAATGAGAGAGCCCCGAATTGGACCCTGAACAAGGCACACCTGGGGCACGTTGCTCTGGAGATGGAGACGGGCCACTGCCAGGTGAGAGCTCAGCCCTCGGCATGGGGCACCCTGAGAGGCTCTCTGACCACAGATGTGGACGCGGAGGACCTTAGCACGGCAGTTCACCGGAGCTCTCTGAGATGGCAAAATGGGGAGTTTGCAGAGAGAAAAGAGAATGCCACGTATAGAAGAGTGCAAAACAGTAGCATTTGGCAGCAGGAAGAGGACCTAGTAACGGATCAGTTAGAAAGGTTGACAAAGAATTAGGTACTCCACACAGGAAGCCACAGAAGTTGCCAGATAGAGATCGAAACAGATAAGGTCTGGGAAGATACCAGTTTGAACCTGGCACTTCTATACGGTGGGGAAAAGAACTACTCGTCAGTAAATGGTGTATAGTAGTTGACTATTTGGGGGAAAGTAGTTAGATACCAGACTATATCTAAAAGCAAACTTCACTTGGATTATAACTATAAATGTAAAAAATTCAAAATTAAAATATAGATGGTACTTTTATAGCTGGGGATGACGGAGTCCTATCTATATATGTGCTATCTGTTTATATTCAAGATACCACAAGGAAACTTTAATAACTGGCTATAGAGTGGGAGAAAATACAAACAAAATATATAGCAGAAAAAAAGGTAAATACCCTTTTATGTATGAAGAGTATATGTAAGAAAATATAAGAAGAGTGTCTGTTAATTGATCGGAAAAGTAAAGCACACTAAGAGGGTAGGCACACTTTGTTCTCAGAGGAAGAGTTAGAAAAGGAATAAACAGATAAAAATGTTTGCTAATTTAAAAACTGAATCTTAATAATAAGATAATTTTGCCTACTAAGCCAACGAAAATTAAAATCCATCTTAACATCAACTACTGATAAGAAATTGACCCTTACTGTCATTAGGAGCTTAAGTTGACACGCCATCTTGAGAGAATTATTTGCCAGAATCTATTGAATTTTTTTTATTGGAATATAATTGATTTACAATGTTGTATTTCTTCCTGTTGCATGGCACAATGAATCAGTTGTACATATATATACACCCACTCTTTAGGTCATATAGGTCATTACATAGTATTAAGTAGAGTTCCCTGTGCTGCTAGTGCTAGTAGAGTAGGTCCTTATTAGTTATCTATTTTATATGTAGTGTGTGTATATGTCAGTCCCAGTCTCCCAATTTATCCCTCCGCCCGATTCCATATATAAGCACCATCATACAGTTTTGTCTTTCTCTGACTTACTTCACTCAGTATGACAATCTCTAGGGTCATCTATGTTGCTGCAAATGGCGTTTCATTCTTTTTTATGGCTGAGTAGTATTCCATTGTGTATGTGTACCATGTCTTCTTTATCCATTCCTCTTTTGATGGACATTCCGGTTATTTTCATGTTTGGCTATTGTAAGTAGTGGTGCAGTGAACATTGGAGTGCACTTCTTTTCGAATTATGCTTTTCTCCTGCCGGGGTCTAGCCCCGGCGGGGTCCGGGGGTCTTGAGGGGTCTTGAGGGATGAGTGGCGTCGGCGGAAGAACTGAGCTGAGTCGGTGTGTGGTGATGAAGCAGTCTCTCTTTATTGCTGTTAGTTTTGTGAGGTGATGGAGAAGTCTCTCCAAAAGGCGGTGGAGAAGTCTCTTGTTTATTGTTGTTGGTTTACAGTTTTTATACCCAAGAAACACACCCATTACATCACATCTATTTCTATACAATCCTGTTTTCTGCCTATCATCAACAACTTTAACCTTAAGCTCATTTTCCTTGTAAAAGGTCGGATTTCTGCATAATTAGACTTAACAATAGTATGTTTACCATTTGAATGTCTCCAGCATACTTCGGATAAGCACATCAATCTAAGTAGAAAGGTTACATTTCTCTTACTAGGTGCAATTATGTAGAAGCTAGAAAGAAGGGCTTAAGCTTGCAACTTTTATTCTATTAACCTATTCCGGTTCTTACAAGGAAAGAGAAAAGAGGACAAAGAGACAGTTTAGCAGCACTGCTTTAACAATGAAGTCCTATTAACCTTACAACTACTAAAATGAATTCCTATGTCTACATATCCTAAAGCAATCAATACCTCCAACTATGCTGGCCACAGTTATGAGCATTCCTAAGTCTCAATCGAGCCTGATTTCTTCAAGGAAGCGAGCCTCCTCTGTGGAGTGGTCAGGGGAATGGGAGGTGGAAAGGTGACCCAAGTACGAGCCTTTCTGGTGGTGGCTTTGCCATGACCCCCAGAAAACTCTTGGTAAACCCCCCAGTAACCAGTAGGAGGGAAATAACGTCTGAGGGAATTATCTCAGGATGAATTTTTTCTAACTGAGACTGACCTACTGAGATGAGCTAATGTTCAGAGCATAAACAGAACTTCCCAAGAAAAATACCAGGAGGGGCCTTGCCTTGGGATGCCCCGAAGGAAAATCCACTTCGCAGTTTCCTTCTCAGTCTCGTGACTTTGTCATCCGAGTGAGGGGGCATCCTGATGGCTCCCAGCATTCTCCAGACAGATGTCCAGGAGTGGCATTGCTGGATCATATGGTAGTTCTATTTTTAGTTTCTTAAGAAATCTCCATACTGTTCTCCATAGTGACTGTACCAATTTACATCCCCACCATCAGTGCAGGAGGTTCCCTTTTCTCCACACCCTCTCCAGCATTTATTATTTATAGATTTTGTTGATGATGGCCATTCTGACTGGTGTGAGGTAATACCTGTTGTCGTTTTCATTTGCATTTCTCGAGTAATTCGTGATGTTGAGCATCTTTTCATGTGCTTTTTTGGCCATCTGTATGGCACAGACCACCCGTGCGGATCTTACTCTGTTCTACCTGCCGCTGACCAGTTGCTGCGCTCTCCTCCAGGTCTCCAAAGCTCCCTGTGTGTCCCAGCTGGTCTCCCCACTGGTGAGGAGGCTTCTCTGAGTGTGGGAACCTTTCCTCTCCTCCAGTTCCCCATGCAGAGTCTGTCTCTTTCCCTTTTTTTTTCTTTCTTTCGTCCCACCTGGTTGTGCAGGAATTTTTCTTGTCCTTTTAGGTATCTGAGGTCCTCTAGTAGTGTCCAGCAGGTGCTCTGTGAGAACTGTTTCGTTTGCAGATGTATTCTTGATGTACCTGTGGGAGAGGCGAACTCCACGTCTTCCTATTTTGCCACCTTGACTCTAATTCCTCTGTTACATTTTAAAATGCATGTACAGTTTGATCTAGCAATCTAACAATATATCCTACAGAAATCATAATATGAGTATATAATCCCTTTTATGTAAAAGGGATTTATTCCATCATTGTTAATAACAGAAAAAGAATAGTCTGAATAGCTTTTGGTGAACAAAATGGTTAAATAAGCTTGTTAAATGGTTAAATACAATGAAGTTTTTTTAGTGAAGTTTTTTTTTTGTTTGTTTGTTTGAGTTAGTATGTATTTTTTTAATTTTCTTTATTGTGTTGGTTTTGCCTTACATTGACATGAATCCGCCATGGGTATACATACGCTCCCCCTCCAGAACCCCCCTCCCTCCTCGCTCCCCCTGGGAAATCTCGCTGCACCAGCCCCGAGCATCAGTCCTGGGCTGGCGATTGATTAGACGTATGATGATTAACTTGTTTCAATGCATTCTCCCATATCATCCCACCCTTACCCTCATCCACAGAGTCCATGAGTCTATTCTATACATCAGCGTTCCTTTTGCTGTCTCGCATGTTGGGTTCTCATTACCGTCTTTCTAAATTCCATATATATGTGTTAATATACTGTATTGTTGTTTTTGCTTCTGGCTTACTTCACTCTGGATAATGGGCTCCAGTTTCGTCCATCTGAGTAGAATTGATTCAAAT